>CAJVPT010001124.1:0-23272 GCA_910592055.1 Acaulospora colombiana
TCCTCTCCATGGTGTTTGTCTCTTTGCCGTTTGATTTTTTGTGACTTTTTCCAAGAATTACCATAAAAGGAAATTTTTGATATAATCTATTCTATAATTAATTGTTAAATCTTATTTTATTATGATTTTTTTTTTACTTTTTCATATGGCTTGTATATTTATAAAATTTTATTTTTAAGAAAATTAAATAAATAAATTTTAGAATACTGAGGTAGTTTAAACTTAGCTTTAAAAAATAATTATTTGTTTTCTAATAGATAATATATTATATTAAATTTTTTTATTACTATTGTATAATAATCTTATTATATTTTTTTTTTATAAGATTTATTAATTTTTTTTATTACTATTGTATAATAATCTTATTATATTTTTTTTTTATAAGATTTATTAATTTTTTCTATATTTTTTTATATCTTTACTTGGTTAATAAAATATAAATCTACAGTATATAATATAGATTTTTTTTTTATAAGTAGTTAATATAAATACAGTATATATCTTTTGTCATTTTTTATTAATATTATTTTCTTCTTAAAATATTTTCTAATTAAAAAACTTGTATCTATTCTAAAAGATATATTATTATTATAAAAAAGTTTATAAACTTTTAATTATTGAAAGTTTATTATGTATTGATTTGAATTAGTTTTATTTTATATAGTTCTAATATATTTATTTCTATTATTATATCTTTTTAATAAGACTTTATTAATTTACAATATTTTATTTATAATATCTTTACTACTTTTTTATATATTTCTTGATTATTCTTTTTATCTTATCCTTCCACCATTGCAAAGCAGAGAGATTATTGAGAAATTTGACTTTTTAGATAATAGAAAATGCTTATTAGTAAAATTTCTTTAATTAGATATGACTACTAAAAAATATTAGAAGTTATATAATATGATTGAAAAATTATATAAGAACCTAGAATACATTATAAGTTGCTATCTTCTATAAAAGTGAATATAAAATCAATATTCAAAAAAAGAAAATATTAAACAAAACACTAGATCTAAGTAGACAATAAGTATCTTAAATAGTTATAAAAAATAATCAAGATTATAAATAAATAAGTTTTTCAGATAGTTAAGAAGAAAAAGGATATCTCATAGAATTTAATCTTAATAGGAAAAGGTTCTCAATAGAAATTTTTTAAAGAATATAAAATACTTTTATTTATTTATTTTTTTTATTATGTAGTATATTATATATTTTTAGATATTCTTTTACTTTACTTTTCCTTCTCCTATTATAGTTTCTCAAAATTAGTTTTTTGAAGAATAATAAGTAACAACAATTTATTAACAATAATATATAAATTAGTAGAATATTTATTTAAAATCTATAATGAAGTAAAATATTATTCTTAAAATTGCACTTAGAAATTAAAGCTCTTTAAAAAATTAAAAGCTATTAATAATTAAGATTTAGTTTAGCTATTATACAATTGATCTATATATCTCTATTAGTTTTCTTAATAATTAATAAATATATAGTATTAATTTAATTATGGATTTTAACAAAATATATATTTTTTTATACTTATCTTATAAAAATAATTATTATATTCAAATTTTTATTATATTTTATTATATTATTATATTTTATTAATTGTTTTTTCTTGTTTGTAGTATCTAATAAAGAGATATTAAGCCTTTGTTTCTTTTGATTATTTTGAAGAAATAGTATGTATTTAGAAGTGATTTGCTTCTTTATTGCCTTGTTCTAAATTATTAGAAGCTATTTGTTTCTTTAATTTATCTATTCTATTGTTTAATTTTTTTAAGTTTGTTATAATATTTTTTAGAGAATCTTGCATATCTCTATTTTAGATTTGATCTTATTTTTAAAGTATTTATAATTATTATTTTTTTTGATTTTTTTATTAATTTTTTATTGTTTTCTTTATAAAGTTTTATTAGATTTATTTTTTTGTTTTATTCTATTATTATGATACTATCAAGTTTGTTTTTTATTTTTGAACTCTGTTATTTTATAGAAATAGTGTGATCAAATTTATATTTAACTGATATGTCTAAGTGAAATTGCTTTTAAAAGGACAAATTCCTAAAAAAAAAATTAAAGAGGTGGTTTATAATAATTAAAGAAGTATTTAAGAATAGATTTATCAAGAATCCTTTAAACAGTATTACGCAGTGTTTTACAAGAAATATAGTTCTCTCAGAATCCAAGTTTATTAATAAATAAAGAAAACTAGGATAATTTCTTTAGTCCTAAAATCAAAAGAAGATATCCAATCTTCAAGAAATCAAAATGAAGTTATACTTAAACTTCAAAAGTCAAGTATAGCTATATTTAAACTTATTCTACTTTTGAGTGAATTATAATTGCTTAAATACTTGTAAAAATAGGCCATTTGGATCTCCTAGGTCTTCCGGGCTACCTAATCTATGGTAAATTATATCATATGCTACATTTGATAAAGTGATCTATTCTAATTACTATAAGTATCAATAAGAATATCAAAGAATATCAAAGAAATAATTATAAATAAATATATAAAAATAAAAATAAAATAAAAATTATAACTAAAAATAACTATCCAATAGTATTAGAGGCTATTTTTATTATTCTTTTCCCTTCTTAAAAGATGAAGTTCTCTGAGTCAAGTTTTTTTATATAGGAAATAAAATCATTTTGATAAATTTTATTAGTCATCCCAAATAGATAGTTTATGAATAAAAACTTTGTTCAATAAATTTGATTTGAATTGCCTTGGAAGATTTTATAGATATGTCTAATTGTGGAATAATAGTGATGAGAATTTTGAAGTGAATTTTCCTGGAAATATTGTTGTCACAATTGTTTAGGATTCTGAACAATATTCAACAGTTCTTCCAAATAGTATAAATTGATTAGAGTGGCTATGTGATCAAATAGTTGCATGTGTTACTTGATTTTCAAAAGAATATTTTTGATACTATTCTTTACTAGGAGGATAAAATTGTATAGAAGTTCATATTTGTTTGGAGTTCTATTTAAAATGAATAACATATCTATTTTGAGTAAGTCCAATTTCCTTGCAGCTAATTGTTGGTGACTGAGTTTGTGCATTTTTTATGGGAATTTTCCCATGTAGACATTCTTTAAATATATTTTAAAGTTGTGTCATTGATGATCAATCTATCCCAATTTGGTTTTATAAGATGGCTTGTTTAACTGATTATCAGTTCCTGTTTAACATTAAATATATAGACTTGATAAATGATTCATTACTAATTTTCATATTTCATATCTTAATTTTCTTGAAAATATCTCATATCAATAGACTTGAATATACTATTAAATATCCTAATTCAGTGATTGGTTATATTATGTTGATGCAAAAGAAAATGAAATTCTTTGGTTGGGCTTTACTTTACTGTCATTGTTCAGAATATGAAGAAGATTGACTTTCCTTTAGATTGAACTTTTTATATTTTATGAGCAATTTGCGATGGCTTCATATTCATGATCAAAGAAACTATAGTTCAATATAGGCAACAGATAACTTCACTTCTTCAAATAAACTCAAGATGGTTGGCTTTGAAGCTTCCTCAACAGTTGGCAGTGCACTCAGAAATTTAAGCACTTTGTCTCTATATAGAAGAACTGCGGGTCCAACTAGTTCAAACAAATTCCTTTCAATTTTACCTTACTCTAGAGTCATCAGTAAATAGTAGATGAGTTTAATTGATTCTTCTTCCTAGAGTATTTCCTAGCTTGGTAATTCTTACATCTGAATCAAAGACCATCTTATAATTCTAATCCTTTTCAAGTTCCAAATAATATGTCTTTCCAGAAAGAAGAATCAAATAATTAATTTTGCTATTTGTTTTTTAATAAAAATTCCTTTTGTTTTTTAATACTGAAATATTTTGTTGTTACTGTATTACTTTGTGGGTTGATGACTTGTAATATAAGATGATGCTCTGAGAGTCTTTATTCTATATTTGCATTTTTTACTCCTAATAGATATTATGTGTCCTAACATTCACACATAATTGTTATGACTATTCAACTATATTGTCATATTTAAAGAAGATAAATTTATAAACTAATGTAAGAGAAACTATAAATAAATAAATAAAATATAACATAATAAAGAAGAAAATAATTAAAATAAGTGACTTTTTGAATACAATAGTCTCAAACACTATCCTGTATATGGCATTATATAGCTAATCAACTCAAAGACATATATCATAGGTTTTCCACATTTCCAGAAAATCAAGGTCATCTACAGTTATGTATATAGATTTATTTTTTTTTTGAATATCCGTAGCCAAGCTAGATCATCAGTTTATTAATTAATTGAAAACAAAAGTACATTTTCATTTAAACAGCATAATATATACTACAGTTAAACTATTTTTCTAATCCAATTAACTTGTTATAAGTATAAAAGCCTCTAAGTTCAGTCTTGGGGACAGTATTTCACTCCGCAGTGTCTTTGGATAAAGACCCTCCTAATCCACTATATCATTGTCAGCAGGTTGTCACTGTCATATGTCTGACCAAGCTGCTGGAATACAGGAAACTAGAAAAGGATGGGTTGAAAAAAAGGGGTAATAGATATCTAAAAATATCTAAGTAGACAACAAGAAAATGAAAAGATAAAAATTGAAAAAAAAATATCTTCAACTTCTTCTAAAGACCTGCTTCTCAAGACCTCTTCTCAATAAGAAATGCCCAATTGGGATATCCTTTCTTTTTCTGACCATCTGAGGACTTATCTATTCTTGATTTTGATTTCCTCCTTGAGTACCATCTGAGGAGACTTATCGCCTAGTGGGAGCCTTTACTTCTAGGACACACTTGGTTCCAACCTTCTTTAGGCAGTGATTTTTTATTCACCTGCAATAAAAAAGTGATTTACGATAAATCCCAGGTTCTTATGTGACCTAGTAAGAATTAGGTTGTGTTGTTTCAATATGATACCTTCCAGTGACCACTTCTAGTTAAAAGAATTTTACTGTTGTATATCTTCTATTGCCCAAAATAGTCATTCCCCAAAGATTTTTTTGCTTTACAATGGTAGGAGGATACCAGAAGAGTAGTGGGATCCTCATCGATTGTGATATCCTTTAACAACTTCTAAGGAAATGCATTCTCAACTGTAACCAAAGGGTTGGAGCTTAGTACGAACTAGAGACCATTTAATCTTATTGCCTAATCAGGATAAAAAGAAGACCTTGGTCTTGAACTTTGCCTAATCAGAATAATAGGAGAAATAGACCTCAGCTTGAAAAAATAGCAACTTTTTCATCACCTGAGAACTTGTTGCTTGTATCTTATTGGCCTCATGGTACTTGATCTATAGGTTAACCCAATTGAAGGAGTTGGGTGGACATTAGGCACCAATCAACTCTTTCTATCATCAATAATATTATCGGAACACATGAGGTAATCAATAGGTATTTGTTTATATTCAGCTACTAATGTGTTTCGTATCCACCAATCATATTTTACAATAAACCGTGTCACCTAAAATTCAGGGTCAAACTGAGATAGATAAAATTCTCCAAAAAACCAAAAAAATTTTGGAGTAACTATAAGAAGGAAGAAACAGTGAGCAGACACTTAGAAATATGGCTTAATATTTGCTACTTCTCACTACAGAAAACTTCAATAGACATGCTTCAATAAGAAAGGCTTCAAGTACTACACTATTAGTTTTTCTTCCTTTCAGAACTTTCTTGCCGTAGGTAGAGAAGGTGTTTCTTGATTTTTCTAGGTTACAGGAAGCCAAGTTTTTGTTTGAAAATGAATATAAACAAGAGGAAGGGTTTGGGAGTATCTCTTAAAGTAAAACTTTAAGTTGGTTTAAGAATAGTGTTAAGACTTTATTAGCAAAACAATAAAAAATTTCTTGCAAACATCTTTTTTGTGTATGGGCAGAGGATCAATGGAAAGAGTTCTTAGTTATGTATATGGATTCAATAGGTTATTTAGTATAAATATGAATATATAATAATTGATACTAATAATATTTTTGTTTTTCCTATAATATATAATATTCTATAACTATATAATAATACTTAGCTCCCAAATTGGTTATTCAAAATATCTTTTCAATTGATCAACATTCATTGCTCTTTTGAGTACTTTGTCTTCCATGTTCCTTAATTTGTATATCCCTGATGCAATAATGTTGTGAATATAATATGATTCTATCCATTTTTTTCTAAATTTATCACCATGTACCTTTGCTTTTGCTGATTCATATAATAAAACTTTGTCTTCTATGTTGAATTTTTAAATTTTGATTTTCTAATTATTATATTGTTTTTGTTTGTTCTATGCTTTTTCACTATTTTGTTATGTACTAAGCCTTAAATTACTAAGATCACTAATAATAAAATCAATATGTCACTATAGTTGTTAATCCAACATGTCATTAAATTTCTGTTTGTTATCCTGAAGATTGATAAATAACCTTGCTTCATGGTCATAAAGTGGCTTGAATGGTGAATACTTAGTAGTATAGTTTTGAATAGAGTGGTAGGTGAATAGTGTTGAGTTCAGAAAAGTATTCCATATGTTACTATAATCACTCACATATTTAATCAAAGTATTTTTAGTAATAATATGGTAGGTAATCAAGTCAATACATCTAGCAGGTGAGACATCAATCGCAATTATATTCTGGTATTATTTTAACAAATGGTTGGATTGATTTTATTGTTCCTGAGTTAAATTAGATGGTTTGTCTGACTCTTTTTTATGATTTACATTCAAGTATTGAATAAGTTTCTAATTCTTGACATTGAGTTAACAAGTGGTACAAATATTAAATTCCTGTTCCAAGTAATGATCATACCAACAAATTGTTTTTAGTCCTTTTCATCCTTTTTGTAAAGATTTAGAAGTCAAAAGTGATTGTTGCATGGTATCAAGTTCTTGAATATAAGTTATTGATTACTCACACTGTCCAATAGTAACTGTTGACTTATCAATTTCCATCAGTGATTGTTCATTAGAGTTTCTCAAGAGTGCACAGTAAGTTTGATTTTTATTCAAAGTTTTCTCATATTCTAATTCATCAGTTAAATTATAAATTTCCTTTTCTTTTCCCTTATTCATAGGTTTAATTCCTATAGATCTTCTATCATTATTAAATTTTGGTTTTTTTCAATATGTGACCTTGCATTGAATATTTTTGCTCAAATAATTCAAGTCTATGATTTGATGATTATAGTTGATAATAGTCTTGAATTTTATAATCCAGTCATTTTCCACAATGACACTATATTAAGCTTATTCAGACACATCCACAGTAACAGGTATAGTAATTCTTTGATAGTGATTAATAAATTCTTCATTTTGCCCAATAATTATTTTTTTTCCATTTATGCCCACAATATTAATAGCAAATGTTTCATAAATAATGCATCCCAAAGAGTCCAAAAATAGCTTATAAATAATACTATTTATTGACCCAGTGTCAATAATTAAATAGATGAGATAGTCATTAATTTTTGTATTATAATACAATACTTTCCTAGCTTTGGGATTGATTTGTTCAATTTGTTTAGATAGAAAAGATATTGATATAGTAGAATTTGAAAATATAGGAGATTTTTTGACCCTCCTTAGGTTCCTTTAATCTTTTAAATAGTGGTTTGCTCACTTTACAGCATCAGCAAAGCCTTGCATAGAGAGATTAAGCCATTGATTGTAATTATTAGATTTGTTACTGGAAGATAATTGATTGATGTTAGATTTATTTCTATTCGTTGAATTGTTGATATTCCTTTGAGAATATTGGTTGGTCAAATGTCCAGTTGGTTACAAATAAAACATCTCTTTTCATTATTATTATGGTTGAATTGATACCTATTGTTAATATTATTGTTGGTGTCAAACCTCCTAAAGTTATTGCTATTTTTTTTATTATTGCTATTATTGTTGTTACAGCATAACCTACAGTCACGTTGCAAGTGTTCAACTTTTTTACAATTGTTGTAGATACGAGTTTTCCTTTGATTTCCTTTCCTATTATTGCTATTAATATTGCAGTTGTCATTATATTTTCTATTAGTTAAAGTGATCAATTATTGAAATCCTTAAGATAATTAAATAATTGCTGTTTTAATGTTTTTGAGTTTATTAGCATCCTGGTTCAAATAATTATATTTTAAAGAATAAGCACTCAAAATAGAATTCTTGAAGTAGGCTGATTAAATAGTATAAGCATGATTGATGGCTTCAGCCATGTTGAGAGGACAAGAAATTTTAACTGTTTTCTTAATTTATTCCTTAATCTATTAATGAATTGTCTAGTTTTATTCTCAAGAAGATAGTTGTTATCAGGATCAATATACTTGTAAAGAAGAGTTATTGTATTTAGGTATTCATTCACAGTTTTTTCTGGTTTTTGTATTTACTACCTTAATTGATTTATTCATCTTGATTTGTAATAAGTAATACATCAAGTTGCACAGAATTGATGCACAAAAGATTCAGCTGGATATACTGTATTGTTCCAATAATTAATTTGATTATTTTGTTTCCTCCTTTGAAGATTGATATATCTACCAGTTTTATTTCTCTTTGATTGTTGTTTCTTGATATATTTATTTCAGCAATTGATTCAAAAAGTTGTCACAATACATTGATGAAATTTTAATCATTATTTTGCATATGATTATAGATAGGTTGATTTTGTTACTCCTTTCTTTGCTTATTTTTTTGCCTTTGACCTGACCTATTACTATATAGTAGTGATTATTGCTCATTCTTCCTGTTGTTTTGATGGTTGTCACTGTACTCTCCTACCTATTACTTTTCTTATCATCATTCTAACCTTGTGGGAGATATCTATTTCAAGATTGATTCAAGTTGTAAGAATGGCTTGCTTGATCTCAAGAATCTTGAAAAATATTATCCATTGTTAAATTATAAGATAGTGAAGAAGAATAAATTGCACTATATTGATTGTGATTAAAAGTATTCAATGAATGGATTGAAGAAGATAATAATAATGTTTCAAGAGAGTATTTAGGATAATTAGTTACAAAATCTGATAATGATTTTGAAATCCAGTTATTAAAGTTGTTATTCATTCAATTATTCTTTTAAGAAAGATTAATCCTATTCAAATATCCTTTTTGGAGAGTAAGGTCCTATCAGATGTCTTTTTTAGAAAGCAGGGTTCTGTTAAATTTTCTTTTTGGAGAGCAGAGTCCTGTCGTTATTGCCAAAATATAATCAAATTTATATTTAACTGATGTGTCTAAGTGGAATTGCTTTTAAAAGAACAATTCTCAAAAAAAGAATTAAAGAAGTGGTTTATAATAATTAAAGAAGTATTTAAGAATAAATTCATTACAAATTCTTTAAACAATGTCACACAGTATTTCACAAGAAATATGGTTCACTCAGAATCCAAGTTTATTAATAAATTAAGAAAACTGGAACAATTCTTTTAGTTTTAAAATTAAAAGAAGATATCCAATCTTCAAGAAATCAAAATGAAGTTATACTCAAACTTCCAAAGTTAAGTAAAACTATATTCAAACTTATCCTACTTTTGAGTAAATTATGACTACTTATATACTTGTAAAAAATGGATCACTTGGGTCACTTGGATCTTTTAGGTCTCCTAGGTTGTCTGATCTATGATAAATTATGTCACGTGCTATATTTGATAGAATGATCTATACTAATTAAGTATCAATAATAATATCAAAGAATATCAAAGAAATAATTATAAATAAATAGATAAAAATAGAAATGGAATGAATATCATGACTAAAAATAACTATTCAATAGTATTAGAGACTATTTTTATCATAATAGAAATAAAATTTATAGAATTATTATTTAATTATAAGTTTAATTTTAGCTTAATATTTATTTTTACTCTTTTATATTTTATTCTTGAGTTTGGATTTTTTATTTTACTTTTAAGACTTTGCTTTTTATAATTAGTAGTTTGTTTAATATTTCACTAAAAATACAATTCTTGTAAAAAGATCTATTGTTTAGATACTATTAACATATTTAATTTATCTCTTATAAAACAAATAAAAATAAAGAAATAGCACAGGAAAATATCTAGTTAAACTTCCAATATAATATATAAAAGTTTCTAGTTTAAATAAAAATATATAAAGAGGTTTATTTAGACAGAAAAGTTAAAACAATAATTTCATGTTAAAGATAATTTTATTGTTAAATAAATTCTGAGAAATCTCAAGAAGAATTTTTTTTTAAATATATAATTAAGTTATATAATATTTGAGAATATAAAATAATAGAAATAATAATAAAGTTATACTATTGATGAACTATTAAATTATGTTTTATTAAATAGAACTCAAGTATTCTTTGAAAATAATAATTACAGTATATATAATAAGATAAAATTATGAAATATTTTAAAATACTTATATTTAAGTTTGTTAATAGTAAAATTGACTATTAATATTATAAAAGTATTTTTAAAGATCGTTGCTTTAAGGTATCAAAAAAATAATAGCATATTTATATGAAATTATAGGATTATTCTAGATTTTAAAAAAATTATATGACAAAATTTTAGAGCTCGACAATATATTATTTTTATTTTTTTTTTATTTTAAAACAAATCATTGTAAAGTTTTATTTCTTAAGTATATAAGGATTTTAAAGAATATAGTATATTTTAACTTGAATACTATTTGATACTCTGGCTATTAAACTAATATATATTTTGTTCATATTTAGAAATTTTACTAAATTATTGTTTCTTTTAATTAATATATTATTAAATATATTATTATTTAATTTTAATTCAAAGTATATAACTTTGTATTAATTGAAATTATTTATTTTGTGTTTGAATTGAAGCTGAAATATTTATTTATTTGATATAAGCCTTAACCTAAGACCTTGTATTGACTTTATAGATATAAATATTTTGAATTTTTTATATCTTTTTAGATATTTATATATAAAAAATTTATTGATTTTTTAATTTATATTTATCAAATATATAGATACAGTATATATTAAATAATAGTATTTTCTTTGATTTTGAGTCTTTGAAAAACTTTATTCAAGTCTTTTTTTAATTTTTTATATATTTAAGTAACTTAAGAGATTAGATATTAAAAGATAAAGTTATTTTGTTTTCTGATTTGTTTTTTCTATATATTTTATAACATTTTCTTTCTTTTGCATTCAAAAAGTTAATCACTTATTTCAATTAATAAACTCTTTCTTCAAAAAATTTTTTTTCTTATGGTAATTTAAGATATTATTCAAATATATCTTAACTCTATTTCTATTTCTTCTGAAATATTAACCATTTTTGTGTCTAGTTTATAGATCTTTTTTCTTTTTACAAAAGATACTTAATTAAAGATAATTAAAAAATATTTTATTTGTTTTATAAAATACTTAATTATCTATAATAAAAAATTCTGATTTAATTCTAAAGCCAAAGGATTGTATGATATATTTATCAATTTTAGGATATAAGCTATTTTATAAGCTATTTTGTTATTTAATTGGATTTTTTTAGCTTCAATCGATAAATAAAAATCTATATATCATAAAGATAAAAGATTAAGCATTATTTTTAAAAATATTATTTAGATTGATTTTTTCAAGTGTCGGCAATTTAATTTAATCAAAATTTCACTATAGTATGAATAATGTGACAAATCTTATGCTAAATTTTAAAATTTTTATTTATTATTATTATTTTTTTTTATTTTTATATAATCGGTGATCCGATCGATATGAATGATATTATAAAAATTTGAATCACGTGATTAAAGGAGATTCTTACAAAACCGCTCACGTAACATCCATCGCCATTACGTAAACAAGCAGCATTCTTGACTCCCTTCTGTTTCCGAATATATCAACCGAATAAATTTTCGAAAAATGTGCATGTGATCTGCTCTGCACGTCAAGATCTCAATGAAAGCATCTCCCAATCATGCGTCTCTATCTAATGACCAAATCATCTTATCATTTTATCGTCCAATGATCACTCATCAATAATCCTTTCATTGATTCATTCTATGCGCCAATCCGCTCACCCTCAATACTCAAATAGTTAACCTGATTGACAAAAAGAAATTCCTGCGACCTTGCCCGAGTCTGAGAGACAATAACTTTGAACACCAAGTATTATAAAGCTATCGATTGTTTTGGATCATTTCGTGTTTTGTAATCGGGACACATTCCAATTCATATCGGACCTCGGGCTCTACTTCCAAAAAGAAAACAATTTGTTCAACTCGCAAATCTGGAAAGAGAGAGGAAACAATCAAGAGGGACAAGAATCGGGTTTGCGTCATAGGGAAATTTTAGTCGCAATTGTCCATTTATCCTTTGTTCTGATTGTAGGCAAGTTTTTTGTTTCGGAACTTTGGAACCGGTGCGGTGAGGTTGGTGTGAAGCGAAGCTGGATGAATGAACGTTACGCGCACGAAGCAGGAGAAAAAAAAATCGGTCCATTGAGGCTTTCGATGTTTCATTCGATTAGCGAATCTCCGAAGGCAAACAAGCAAACAACAAAGAGCAAATCCCTTTCCAATACAGTCCTGAATACTCTCCTCCCAACCTAATGACCAAAAAAAGAAATGCTGAAGGAAACTGTCATGTGAAACCATTAACAAGTCATGAACTTGTCGAGATGTTTCCTTTGGGAAGGCATAGAGAGCATATATGGGCGGATCATCGTGTGAAACAGCACAAGATGAATCATGAAAAATAAACATGTACCATGAAGGACAAACATTTCTATGAGCAGAAGGTGTCATGTTTTCTCAAATGTTACCAGAATTCAACTATTTAATAAGGCTTTGTCGTTCTACCATCAATCATTGGACGGAGTTTTACCGATAGACGAATTTTGTTGCATCCTCATTGGCCAGAATTTTAACGCACTTAAGCACCAATTTTATGCCCACCAACATTCCACCCATATACGGAGTCAATAAGTCCAAATCAATAATTTTGTTACTACGATCTCGGGTGGAATCCTGATCCCAACAATTAAAATAACATAACAATTTAAATTCAAAAAAAAAAAAAGTATATACAGTATTTTTTTGAGCGGGAAAAGTGATTTCAGCGAGGGTGACTCCATGTACTGTATATATGCCATTTTACGAGGGTTGTGAAACCCATTCCTATTTGGGCTAATATTATCGTACAATTCTATTGGGCTCAGATTTTACTCAGGTTTCCAGAGCTGATTAGGACTCAATATATTTTGACTTACACGTATGTGTATTTTAATTCTTTTTTTGGTAAGATCTTTCCGAGCCGAACCTGAGTTACCCTTGCTGAAAAAAAAAAAAAAAAAAAAAACAAGCAAAACCAATATATGTCGTTTTTTAGTAAAGCAGGAAAAAAAAAAAAAAAAAGCCAAATTTGAATCCCATATCTACCAGAAGGAACTACCTTCGACATTACCTTTTTTTTACAGCTAGTCGTTTTTCCAAAAAAAAAAAAAAAAGACGCTTGAGCATCGTGGTATTCTCCATTGGCCCAGTGCATCTAAAAAAGATTCTTTTGACCATATATCTAAGCCGTTTGACAGAGCTACAGTAAGTTCGACTTTGGATAGATAGGTGTGGAACATGATTGACTCGGACTTGACGAGGGACTTCACCTGTTTTGGTGTCGCATTTCGCATCCATGGATTTTCAGGCCTTGCATGCCGCATACCGCTAGTGTAAAAAAAAACCTAGTAAGAAGCACACATCCATCACTAGTTCTGTTCTAAAAATAAAAGCGCGTTACTCACGCGTTGAGAAAATCGATATGACATGTTTACCTGTCCATTGTTTCAAATTCGTCGATTCTGGAAGGAGTCTAAGAAAGAGGGACCAGCCGAAGAGCGACAATAATATCTGTTTCAAGTTTCATTCCAAATGGGATCACTTCTTGGTACTTCTTTTTCCCTTAAACATAACCTTTGCAACTTGCGGAGGACAGAAAAAAAAAAAAAAAAAAAAACTTGCTCGCAATGTGGCCAAATAGGAAGGAGGAAATGGAAAAAGATGAGATGATTATTATGAGAACAGGGTGATGTTGTGTTTCAAAACACTATTTTTGGACACCAAGTTTTTCGGGGGTAAACATATGGGACCCAGAAATGCGTAAGATCCAAAGGAAGGAACACAGGTAAGGACGGCGGTTAATACCTAAGTCTAAGTTAACACATAATAACTCTACTCCGAGCACATTGGTTGGAAACGAGATTGTGTCAAAAAAAAGAATTTTGTACTCTGTAGTGTTACGATTTGTGAGCGTGTGTGTACATTTAGCCTGTACATCACTGCCGGTTAAAAGATGACCGAGTTTCCAATCAGAAGTAAAACTGGGTTTTGTTTATCGGAAGATTGTGTGGTCGGCTGATTCCAGATAACAAATAAATAGATTTTAGAAATTCTGAGAATGATAATTACAGCAAATACTGTATATACAGTATATACTGTATAGTATATTTATTTATTTATTTATTATTATTATTTTTTTTTCGTTAAATGAAAACCTTAAGAGTTCTTATGCGACGATCTACGTTGATAAACTTTGTTTTACGAAATTAAATGTATTTTTTTTTTTTTTTTTGCATACATGATGATGATGATGGTGATGATGATGATGGTGATGATGATGATGGACGAAGGTTACCAAGAAGGTGAAATCAAAAATAATATTTGATTGTATGAGGGGAGGGGTGTACACCGGAAATTTGGTTACGTTCATTTACTTAGCGTGTTTAGGTTAAGGGGTTTTCGAAGGATTTTTTTTGCGCATGACTCTTTCCGAAATTCTTTCCGAGATTCCTAGTGCGATAACCTTTTTCCGTAAATGATGGCATGAATTTTTGTTTGTTTGACGCTGTGACCTGTGTGGTTGGTGGTCATGCATGTTGAAGAAGGTTTTTCATGTGCAAGAGCTCTCGAAGAAAAACAGCCCCCAAAACATCCCAATACTTCATTATGCGCATAATTTACGATTAGACCCCCCCATGTCGACCGTTATACACCAGCGTGTACAGTATATCCGGAACATACGACAATGATGTGTGTGTCCGTTGAACACAAGGAGTACGTTTTAAACCTTACAACCTTTATACAACAAACATTCAACGGTAAAGTAACTTTGTCATCTCACATACATACAGTGTGCGTTAACCAAAAAGATAAGGCTAACCATAAAAAATTCTTCGTAAAATGAGCCAAACCATTTATTTCAGATAATCAAATGGCATCATGAAGATCGTTGTTTGAAGAATCTGACTAATTTTGAGCGGAAGCAGGAATGCTTCCAGGTTTTAATGTTTTGAGCATAGATTCTAGAAATAAATGTTGGGTCGAGACCAGGTCAAAAACTTATGTCACGCAAGAGGATATGATTCCTCTCGTTGGTAATAAGGTCAAGGACGTGTGCGCCATGCTGACGCCAAAAGTGGACTTTATTGAGAATTGACCACCTTTCGCTCACTCGCCGGATAGAATTTTTGGCTCATTCGCTTGATGGGTGATGAAAAAAAAAGTTTTTCGGACACTTGCCTATTTGGTGTTATGGCCCACGAAAATATAGCATGTTGATTATTTACAATCTCTTGCCGCGTGTAACAGCATGAATTAGGAATTAGGATTATGATCAACGGTTGTTTTAATCTCTTTGTTGATCGGAGTGGTGAGGTTAATTAACTGCGAGAAATTGGTTATCACTAGAAGGAGGACATGGGTATATCGAGAATCAAAGAATTTTGGATATCCCAAGTTTTTGCAGTTCAACGGCGAAAAATAAACTTGATCATCACACTGCGTGTTAAAAAAGAAAGCAATAGTTTATGTGAGATCATGATGGGGGAATACTCGGTTAAACCGAACTGTTTAATATAAATAGTAATGGTAATAGTAAAATGAGAAATGGAATAAATCCCTTGACACGGGAACCTGGTTTAAATCTCATTTAAAAATTCGTCATCATGTTACAAGAATAAAAAAAAAAAAAAACACCCGAAAAGGATTGGCCAGCAGCATGTATTGAATGAAAAGGCAGGGGTCACCCACCAACTAGTTAGTTAAGTTAAATAGCATGCATGCATTCAGAATTAATTTTAATGTGATACTTAATCATTAAAATAAACATCCGAAAACTTTTTTCCACCGAGTGTACGTGTGTACCCGTTTTCTTTTTGTCACATAATAATAAAACCCACTTTCAGAAGGTTATAAATAACTGCGCGCCTGCGCAAAAAGTCGTTAAATAGGTGAAACGTGTCCGACCGATCTTCATGACCCCTGATCATCTATTCTATTTTTAAGGTTTTTTTTTCTGATGGCGCATGTCAACATTTTTGCTAATCATATCGCATCACTTAATCAATGACATGACGTATCCACCTTATTTCTCCAAATGGTCCCTTCCACTGTTTCATGTTTCTAACCCGGTCGTTTCATGAATTTTTCTTAAACGCCATAATTGTTATTGTCCTCGCATTTTGCATTTTTATTGTTTTCCTTCCGGAGAGTGTGTGATATGATGCATTCTATCATCATCAAAACAATGGTGTCACGATATGACTGACTTCAGGTATCCGGGTTTTCCAATTTCTGGGTTGACGAGACAGGAGAATGCTGATGTTTGTTGTTTGCGCAAGAATTCAATTCAAATTCGTCCCAGAAAGGGATGCCCACTACTGATTTGGTAAGGCGACTAACGAACTCCGTGTTACAAGTTGCGAACAATTGTATGGCCGTAAGATAAAGTAGGCAGGTAGCAGGTGAAATAATGCGACAACAATATTAAGGCATTTTTGGTTCACCTCCCGAAGGATTGGATGTCGCCGAATTTGCAAAATTTAGAGTAGATAATTTTAATGGGGTTTAACTGAACTCGGATGGATGTACATGAAATGAAACGTCTTCACGGTTGATGTTCTTTGTATCTCATCCTCACCCGCAATTCCTACCCTTTCATCGTCAGCGCACCACATGCTTCAGCAGCGTCTATCCTCCATTATAATGGTAACATACATACGCACACCCTCCCACTTGCCTACCGGTAAGCCATTAAATTTTAAGTTAAACTTGGCGGATTAAGATCGCACTCCATTACTCTCACAAACAATTTCCTTTTTGAACATCGTCATCAATTTCCAAATTAGGAAGGCAATAACTATTGTTTCATTGTTTGATCCCTCCTATCGTACACACAGTATATCATTATTATGCAGGGATAAACCTGAACTCAGGGAAACGGACTCGGAGACAACACAAAACCGACACACCGATTAGGACACCTATTTTATTTTATTTTATTTTTTTGTTTAAACAATGTTTAGATAAAACCAACAATACGTAATTAAAGATCTGATAATATAATATACCATATGGTAAATTGGCACACTGGTTCACGCGTTTCCTCGGTGTCATCACTTCCCGTTAAATTAACAACACCTCACCAAATAAACACAATCCATTTTCCCTTCCTTCCGAACACCACCAAACATCATCGTGAAAGTGCAATTTGAATTTCCAAATAAATGAATGATGACCAATCACCTACGTACTGTACGCTAACGGTGAATTGTTTATTATACGAAATGCGCTTCTTGGATTCGGTACAATTTCGTAACATCAAACAGGATTTTTTTTTTTTTCAGATGTCAAACACAAGGTCTTTCCTCAAGGTGAAATAAGATGCGCATAAATATCTCATTTGATGCCGTATTGCTGGCTCATTTCATTTCAAATGGTGTTATTGAGTAAAACCAGTGTCCCATCTTGAATTTATCCTGCATACGGTCATTCCTTGATTCCGTTAAAGGCATGCGCGGCGATTATTGAGACCTAAAAATATTGAAACTTGTTGTTACATGACATGACATGACAAATGTCTTGGTGGTTGTTGTCGTTTCAATTGTTGTTTCGATGTTGAATAAAAATGGTACACAAGAGATGCCAAAAATCCACTCGACCACTCCCCGAAAATTGGCTCATGGTGATCATTGAGAGACTAGAGTGCGCGACGTCTCCGTCCGTTTCGCCTCCCACTCATTGCCACCGGAATTGGTGTGGTGAAACGTGGGCCACGAAGCGTGGAGAGGACAAGCGAGACCGGCAAACCCGATGTTGAACTTTGGTCAGTCAATTCGGCTAATGTCGGTCGCGCAATTCTAATAATAGCCAAAGTGTACAATAATTAGATTTAAACTTCTGCACACCCCAACAATAGCATGCATGTCTTGCTCTACAGTTTATGCGTGCGACACTCCGTTATGGAAATTGAATCCCCCCCCTAAACAATGATTATGTTTCAAAATTCATAATGCGTAAATAATTAACCAAAAATGGTGTCGACTTATACACATCATTCGGACATTAATTCACCGAGTGTTTCAAAATACCAAATATCTTTATTCCGAGAGATCTCATTTACCATCTTTCCGAGATGAATTGAACATCAGGGTGAGCACGCCGAAATACGACAAATATAGATCTGCTTTCCTAGGGAATAAATGGGTCCCCGTTTGTAGATAGCGATATGTCCTTTGCGCAGCTAGCTGGTGTCCTTTAACATCTTGTGTTGAGACCACCCACGCAACGCCACGCTGTTTTTGCACACGCAAACAGCTTCGTTGCGGGCCACCCCTGCGTTCAATCATGTGATGCAACGTAGAAGACACGTACAATCGGTCGAAGGGAAGGGAAATTGCGAGTTTATTTTCACTTTTATTTTGGCATGTTTGTTGTAAGGCCACGAGGGACATTAATCCGAGTTCGAATGCATACAATGGCAATTGCCCATTTTAAAAATTATCGATATGTGATATCTCGAGGTAATATCCAGCTATTGTAAATATTGTAAATGAAATGAGATGGGATGCAATGCAATGAGATAAATAAAAAAAGCCGGTTTGCCATGCCGGACAAATAAAAGGTTTAACTTCTTGATTCATCCAGCACGCGACATCAATCCAGAATCTTGTTACCACCGATTCACCTACATGGCAATGGCCGGAAAATAAATAGCAAGTATAGGTTAAGATGTACACCAAATTTTGTCTTAGCAAATAGAGTTGAGTTCGAATGGCTAATTTGGCTAGCTGGCTCATTTTCAAATGGCCAATTTGGCTAGTCAAGTCAATTCAAGAGTGTTAATAATAAAAAGCGTAATAAATTATATTTTGCACATGACTCCCGGGTCACGTTAAAAGTCCAAAATGCTCGATTGGTCGATGGGTCAATGGTTGAGTTTGGCAACTTCGGTTCCTTCGTTTCAACCTGCCTCGCCGATCAAACCCGTTCTCGACCTCTGCAACCAAATTCTGCATGTCATTAAGAAGAGCATAGCCGGTCCCGAGTTGTGTTGCGTGATTGCGAAGATGAAACGCGTGAAATAATCCATAAAATTTATGTCACGTGTTTTCATATTTCACGGTAGTTTCGGCAACAAACTCCGATTGCACTGCTGAGCTTTAATTTTTAGACGTTTGCAAAATCTTGTCCCGTTGTGTCGACAATGCACAAAGAAAATTGGACCGGAATAATGTGCTTTCCATCACACACGCAAATTTCACCATGGTACAATGTTGTCCGTGGCCAAAATTGATGAGACGGTGCCCGCCAAATGCGTATCTGTTCATCAGTCTTCTCAAAACGAGATTCCTTTCGCCGAGTCATCATCGTACAGTGTCATTCCGCAACACGCCATTTACCAAAAACTAGTGGTCGACAAATATTAATGGAATGGCCAAGTTTAAACAAGTTTTCGCATATTTCAATCTCGAATGATTGGGTTAACCATAAATGCGAAACATCCATTTAAGACAAATATGGAATGAATCATCAAAATCTCGAGATCTGCATTCGTAAATTTTTACGCCATCAATTCTCTTTTCTTTCTCTTTGAAATGTGGCAACGCTCCTTTTGTACAAAAAATCTTTGCTCATTTCGGTGTTCATCGTAAACTACGAATTTGGTTGGTTCCTCCTTGGGTTCTCACCATTGTTTTCTTCCTTATCTCTCAAATTGTCTTCAATCGGAAGGGGATCATTCAAGTTCTCGGAGTCAGCTCAGGTTCAACTGAAGCACCGTCAGCTCTTTGGCGCATATTTTTGGGGTGTCATGAGGTTATATTGTTTGGTGTCTTTCACAACATTCCCAATCACTCAGCTCGTGAAATGAGATTCGCGAACATTCTCCGATCGCGAATTTCACTTCTATAAACAGAATTAAAGAAACCTCGCTTGAAGTTCCGAATGTTGATGAAAATTAGAGAATTACAATGTGGAATTCCTAATTGTTCATTGTGATGGGCATTCGATGTTTTTATTTTTTATCTTTATAATCCGCATTCTGTAAACCGAATTGCAACTTAAAAGATCTCTATTGACGGAAGGATTCGTTTCTCTTTCAAAATTTGCGTTGCATACTTTACTATTTTTTAAACAAGAAATTTTCCAAAGAAAAAAAAAATTACCTACGTGATTTATTATTATAATAATCGAGAAACAAAAACAAATGTTTTTGTTATCTAGCGACCAATTGCTGTCTCATGTTATTTACTTGACAACTGCATGGTGACATACTGTGTCATTGGTGTTGGAACAATTTAACCACTGACAAATTATGATGTCAACCAATCTTTTTTTTTATTAAAAAAAGTCTTGACCTGATTTTCCTAAAAATACTTATGAACCTATTAAAAACTTAATTCATCTCGGATAAATCTATCGAGAGAAATCCGAAACGTGCCATAGGTCGACGATTGGACTGCATCATCGCAAATTGTTAAAAATAACAATGCTTGGTGTCCTCATCGTGCAGGTAATATTTGGTCCATTACCGAAGAAGCGGTCTATAATAAGATTGGGGAATGTCTTTCAGAAAATTATATTGATAACCAAAGCTAGAAGACAAATTTAAAACACATAGGTGTAGTGTCCAATTTGTCGAAATAAATGCGTGTCGAAAAATATTGCCAAATATTTAGGCCCACCATCTAAGATACGACGATCTAATTTTCTTAAAATATCAGAATATCCATCGGGATTGGAACTTGAAATTTATCAATTGAGGCAAAGTACAAGGAAAACAACACAAAACATACAGTATATCGAATTCTTTCTTTCACAGAGATCCAAAAATTCTTTATTAAACAGAAAGAGCGAGATCAAATCAAGAAAGAATTAAGCGAAGAAACGGTGTTGTCCTTAAATATGTTTAGTATCATGAAGACCCGTTGGATCTCATTTAATAGACACGAAGCTTTAAACGCTTTATCAATTACACTATTTTAATTTTTATTTTCTGAAATATTATTTATTCCTTTCAGACAAACCAGATTGTTAGTATGTTCGAAGAATGTAAATGGTAAATATTTGGTTACTATAATATATATTCATTAGCCGAGTTACTTTCAATATTATTTTTTGTTCGAGATTTTTCACCGCACTGTCAATATTTTCCATCTGACGTCTAAACTTTTCTATATCCCCCTTGACACTTTGAAATTCACCACAATTATCTTATCGAGATCTCCAATGAATTTTTGTGAGATTTATTCATATCCGATCTGGCAACGATTGGAAGAGCTTCGATCGTAGATTCTTTAAATTCGTTGAGTCTTCGTCTATATATGACCATTGTAGATTATCAAGTTATATAAAATAAAGTCACAGATATAATGTTACTTTGTCGTTGAATCCCCTAGTGAGATCTGAAAGTCGCATTGCCGGACTCATTTCTCAGAATGACGTGCTCAAAAACAATTTTCGTTTTTGTAAAAACCCGACGAGCTCCTATCATCATCATAGGAAGGAATGAGCGTTGATATTTAATTACTAATTACTGGATAGTGATGGAAAATTATTAATCACATGTCAATCTTATAATACCAAACTTAATCACTCAAATTAGCTCTTACCGTATACAGGGCTTTAATCAAATGCCTTCGTTATCACGAGAACGTTTTCTACTATCATCGACAAACGAATTTCTGAAATACTGTATATCAACCTGATCGGCAGAGTTTTTAATTGCATTCAGCTGTTGTTTTACCCTGTCTTTTTGTACCTATTTTTTGCACCATTTCTAAATCACAAACTAGATGTATAGAGGGAGTTTCGAGCTAGGAGCTGCCATACTCAAACTAATAGTCAGGCTATTGCCGTAAACTTAGAGTTTCAGCTACTCCTATTCCTTAGCTGCAAACTAAAGTATCACGGTGGCCGTTAACCTACCTTCCAATCATCAATGACTTCTTGGGCTTTTACTCTACGCTCCAAGTCGAACCCAGAGTTAACATTTACCACGTCCTGATCTTTCTTATACTGCTCAGAACTTTTGCCTTATCTAGAATATCCAGCTCCCTGTGATAATTTTTCTTGTGTAGAAGTAACTTTGTAAAATTTCAATCGTGAAAATTTTTTAAAAACCAATAAGGGGAATCAAGTTTACCGACTTGACAGCAATGTTACACGAGATTTTCTTCGCCCCGATAATTACGCATATGGTTTTTTTGATATTAAAAAACTGTTCTTCTAAGCACACACACAAAAAGAATTTGCAAGAAATTTTGACTTTCAAACTAATAAAGTCTTAATACTTTCCTTAAAATGACTTGAAAAGCTTTTCCAAGAGTCACTTTTGTTTTTTTCTATTTATTGATAAATCTTTTTTTTTATTTTAAACCGCAACTGGTATTAAATGCGAGCTACTTTATTAATAATTAAATCATGAGCAATGACGTCAATCATCTCATACAAACTATATTTTTCTATATACTGTACATGCAGATTAATGATAACCTATCATGATTTATCTTAGGTAGACTTATTACCACTTTGTGAGTTGGATAGATCTAGCATAGGGGTTAAACAGTTAAATACACAGTTATCAAAGGTGAAACAGGCTAATTTAGTATTGAGCTTGTAAATTTTTGTGTTATATTTTATTAAACTAGACTGTATAGTATGTACCTAATGGGATTTGATATATTCTTCAATACTTTCAGATATTATTCACTCAGATTTTGGAAGAGCATTAAATCAATCCTAGTTAATTGATTTTCATTTAAGCGGGATATCAGATTGAAATATCCTGAATTAAAAGAGTAAAGATCCTAAAGATTGTTAGAATAGGTAATCTTTGAAATATTTATGATAGATTAGATCAGAAGCCTTTCTTTTTTTAAAAATCCTAGATCAAGTTAGGTATGTGTGCTTTATTAAACATTTGTATACTGTACATTTTAAATGATTCACTAAAGCTAAGACTTTACCTAACT
>CAJVPT010001125.1:0-23254 GCA_910592055.1 Acaulospora colombiana
AATGGTTCTCAAATGGGGGTAAATTGTTTTTTTTTTTTTTTTTAACCCACAATCATGCCACAATGGTGTGTCTTTATTGAGATATTGAAAAATAGTTAATGTAATGACTATGGCAAATGCTTAACAAAGTCTTCAATCAATTTAATATACTGTATATACAGTATGTACCTCACGTATATTTTAAATTATTTATGTTTTACAAGTCGTAAAATTATGATTTATCTTTATTTTATTAAATTCCTTGGATGCACGAAGCACATTGTTTAATCGAATAAGGGATTCGTAATATTACCGATCAGTTATAAAACTTCGGAAGCTCAGTAACTTTTTTTTCCAATGTAATATCATCATATTTCGCAGGTTCATCGCGAATGTCCCGTGAACTCGTGATTTTAAATTTATCAAGGTAACTGTCAAAAATTTCTCGTGACGTCAGCATTCTTTACCGTTCGGCGCGATAAATATATGAATTCTCCAAAGCATACTCACATTAACAGGTGACGACCAATACATATTACAACCTTCCGGGCTTTATTCACAAACGTTAAAAGAATAATGATGGAGATAGATTTACATGAAATAAGAGATATGCAAATGAAGATGAATTAAAATTCGTCGTTTTTACAACGTAATGTAGTCGACTCAATAAGGCAATAGCCCGATCGGGAATGGAGGTTATCCAGAGGTCGCGCGTTTATTTCTAACCTTCGAAGTTAGTATTTGTCTGTTTTTTCGTTTTTTTAGACCACCTAAGTCCGCAAGCATTGCATAACCTTTTATCAGGCGATGAGAAAATTTGCATTATTATTCACAGTTAGAAAACGAGTTCAGTCTTTGAGGTGAGAGACAAAAGTGTTGTATATCTTATACTTACGTCTTTGGTCCCAAAGGACCTTTTCTCCACTCCGGCGATTCGACCGTTCCACAATCCGTGCAAACGTACTCCTCCTCGTCTTTCTTTAGTTTTTTCTGTAAATTAAGAGGAATCACGATCAGTATCTCTTTAGATTTGAAATCTTAAATAGATTTTAAACTTTAACGACCTTCTTCTTTGAAGGTGAAGGTGTAACAACAGCTTGAGAGGTTGAATCAGTTGAAGTGGTGATTGTACTCGAAGAATCATCTCTCTTGTCTATATCCATCGAACTCTCATTTAATAAACTAGGATTTTTCGAGCCGGTGGAAATTCCTTTAGCATATTCACCCTCGTCATACCTCAGACCGGTGAGTAGGTTGATTGGATTGGTCGTACCCTGAACCATTTCCTCCATTGCACTGCCTTCGCTTGGAAGTACTACCTCGCTGGTGGTCGCCTCAGCACTGCCGCTACCCTCGGCTGTGATCTCAGGTGGACCAAGTAAGTCGTGTAGTTGACGACGCAAGTATTCGTTCTCCACTTTAAGTTCCAAGAATGTATCCAACATCACAGCCGTTTTGGAAGGATACACCCTGGCAATATTAAAGAAACATTTACAATTTTCCATGGAGTTATTTTCACCAAAGTACGGCTGACCGTTGACCTCTAGGATGACAAATTTGTCATCTTTCCTTCGGAATCGATAGTAGATGGTGAAGTTGGTTTTCAGACGCATGGCATTGTTGAAATCTCGAACGAACATGTCAATGTCGTCGACATGGATGAAGTCCGTGATGATACGATTAACCAATTCCTCGGGTGAGTACCCGACTATTTCCGTTGACGAGGGGGAACAATACATAATTTTTCCCGTCGTTGATATAACGTGCAAAAAATCTTTTAATTCTTCGACCATTTGTTGCGACCAGTTCTTTCTCTTCGTGAACTCTATGTTTCCGGAAGTCGAGGCGACGTTACTAGAACTTCCTTCGGGTCCGGTCGCGAATGAACTAGTTGCAGTGCTGGTATCACCGGCCGATGGCTGAAGGGTGACAGAGGGATCTTCGTCCAACGTATTTCTGTCCGTCGGAAGCCTTTGAAATTCCGATGATTCTGGGCCGAAATCCATCGTTTTCGTTTTCAGTAAAAATAGTTGTGGAAACGGGATGTGTTTCCTGGTTTATAAACACTCAAGCACATGATTTTAATTTACTAAGCGTGAGAATTCGAGAATCGAACGACTGGATTAATTTGTTTTTTTACATTTAAAGAAGGTCCGTGACACAATTAATTTGCTATAATCATAAACAAAAGTACCCAGTATTAGGAATCCCCAACTCATACTCAAATATCGAATTGACGTTAACTTTCTAACCGATAAATGTCATTGGTGTCCTCAGGTTGATGTACGGTTATGTTTTGCAGCCTTGTATCCCCAAATAGATTTGCACTACAATCAAATATCAATCAATATACACAGTAGATATACAGTACAAACTTTAACATATCAAATGTTTCAAATATTAGTTTTTTCAGCACAACTCACTCACCTCATAATTATGAAATACAATATACGGGCAATTTAATTATTTTCGAAGGCGGACAGTGAATGGGGACCGAAAAATCATATCATATTTAATAATTTGGTTACCTTCGTATATGTATAACAGCAAAAATGGTATACAATATAAAAATTCTAGGAGTACAATAAAGTCAGAAAAATTCCTGTTCGCCTTCGAAAATAATTAGCCATATACAGTATGTGTTAAGATGAGACGAATTGCTATCGATTTAAATTAAACATTTAATAACAAGTAAACAAATTACATTTATTTACTATAATAAGTAGAAATTCTAATGATTTACACTAGATGATATTTATGCATGTGCTGGGCAAATACTTGACTGATCTGCAAACGAGATATCGAATGATTCATCCATACCATTGTTCATTAGCATTCGAAATAAATAGATAATATTTTAATTTTGTTCACATGAAGACTGACAACATGCATGTCATTAAAGAGACCAGTCATTTTCATAATAATTTAATCGACGGGATTATTTGTTCATCAAGATCCATGGATGCACAGACACCTTATCGACGGGTAGGCGTTTTTCAGGATCGCGCCGCAATAGCTACACAATAGAGCTTAAATGATTAGCATGGTGGTGGTAACATATCAGACTGCAGCCAGCACCGCCAAATCTAGAGACAAAGCGTGCGCGAATATTCTATGCGTTCCGAAAAAAGCCTTTTCTCACCGATTTGATCAAGTCTTTGGCTTCACGGGACATGTCATCCGGCAATTTGAGATCGACTCTCGCAATTCGATTACAGGTTCTAATCTCGCTATCCATCTCCACGAATGGTGGTTGACCGACTAAAAATTCGTAACATAGTACGCCAAGGGCCCACGAATCGATTTTGGTGTCGTGACTTTCCCCGACAACCATTTCAGGTGCTAAGTTTCATCGAACAATGTGATCATAAAGAAAACATAAACATTATCAAGTCGACATAAATCAATAATAAGAGAACTATGCTGCGATGCTCTCTCAAAAATGTCTTACCCAAATAATCAAGAGTTCCACAGAAAGTCGTGCGCCTGGAGCTTTACAAAATTTGATATTTTTTACTTCTCATCAGCACCGTGATAAAAAAAAAAAATGTGTTACACTTTTTTATCGATCTTTCATACCTCTTTTTATTCGAAGGAACATGAACAGCCCATCCAAAATCCGAGATTTTAACAGATCCATTTTTCGACAACAACAGGTTCTCTGGTTTCATATCCCTATGAATGACGTTCTTCCGTTGGAGGTAACCGAGAGCATCGGAAATTTGTGCGACATACTGTTTAAGGATTTATACGAGAACAAATAGCTTCATTTAACAAATAATCCGTTCATCAAAGACTGACGGATATACAAACCCTCGCTGCCTCTCGCTCTGAGAATTTAGTGCGTTTTAACAGGTGCTTGTATAACTCTCCTTTCTCCGCATATTCCAATATCAAATACACACGTTCTTTGTCATGGAAGAAGCCGAATAGACGTAGAATGTTGGGATGCCTGGAATTGTCAAAGGAAACGCCGTTTAACCTCAACTTCACAAAATTGGATCAAAGGGTTTCGTTTACCTCAGATGACATTGAATCTCAACCTCTCGTTTCAATTGTTCTTCAAGCCTATGCTCTCTCAAGTCTCTTTTAAACATTACTTTGAGCGCAACAATCTTACCGCTTAATTTCTCTTTCGCCTTGTAGACGCGTCCAAATCTTCCCTCACCAAGAGGATCACCTATTTCGAAGTCACTCAATGACCAGGACTTACGAGATGTTTTTCTAAAAAATAAAGTTAGGAACGTTTAAGTACATGCAAAGTTTTATACCGATCCAGGCTACTTACTCGGCTTGCACGGGAGTACTTGTATTCTGCTTTAAGGTTGTACTCGATTGAGCGCGTGCCTTATGCTTTTCGCCATGGTTTTGATTTATGAAATTGTTTGTTTTCACATTTGCCTCTTGGGTGTTTATATTTTTTTGTGCAAGCACAGTTCTCTTAGAATTGGTTCGACTTGTATATATGCTAATAAAATTGAAATGAGAAAAGTCGAAAAATGACGGCTAGCTTTTCGTAAAACAGTTGAGATGTTCGAATGTACGTTTTATCTTGCCGTTCAGCCCTGAATATACCGTTTTCCTTTCCGCACGCATTTGTTTCCATTGTTTAGAGGCGATCGAATGTTTTCAAGGCGCGCGTCTCATTTAAACACGCATTACGTCATGATGGATCATGTGACAATATATTGGTTGTCAATCATCTACCTACCTCTCTGCTACTTCTTGAAAAGATGTCAAGAAGATATATATTCGTCGATGAAGGGCATCGACCCATCCGCCGTAAGGTTCACACCTCAAACCTGTTCGATCTGCTTCAACTTTCTCTTCGTGAAAGAAATTATTGCCGTGCGAACCGAATCGTTGAAATCTTGCTGCAGTGTCCCGAGGCGAACATTGAATTAATTTGGCAAGTACGTATCTGTCGGAGACGATCCACGAATGTTGACACTTACGTGAATCATCTTTGGTTTAGGCAGCCGTGGACGTACTGAGGCACCTTGGTTCCTCAAAGAAAGTCTGCTTGGAATTTTTCAATCAGTTATTGGTATATACCAAATGTGCGGTAAGCTTTTTGATACTCGAAACTTTCTGTCATGCTCATGGCTGTCAACTAATGTATTTTGATGTAAGTAGAACGAGATTTTGTTGGAGTTGATCTTTTTCCAGATGGACTCGGGAAATCCGGTAGAGGCTCTCGAAACTCTTGAAACGTATTTATAATTCAGAAACCGGATGTACCACGGAGATTCCGCATTCAGACCAGATTAAATTTGACACTTTTGCCTTAGGTACTTGCCACAAGTGCCGTTCTGTGATAATCCACTTTTTCACGGTTATGCAGGTTTATTGGCTTATGCATTGTGGGATCATCTGGGTGTTGCCATGGATGTCTCTCGTTCACCATCAAGTGAACGAAGGCGTGCAGAGGGTGCAGACATCGAAGAAGAGGATGAACCTCTTTTAGAAACAGAGAATTATGGTGAACAGAAAACATTTCTTTCTAACGCGACAGACCGGTGCGAAGAGTAATTAGTTAAATATTTTTTTATGATCATATACATTCAAGATGACGAACAACATATGGAACGACGCATGAGATATTATGATTTGAGCGCGAGGTCATTTAAGATGTCTTTAGACTTGGACATCGGGAATGACATGTTCTTAGCGTACTATATCAAGGTATCTTTCATTTCTCGCGTTGGTGGGTCGAGAATTTGACTACTGACTTTCCTCTTAATAGCTATTGTTGGCCGGCGGAGATTTCGAAGAGGCGCTGCGTATGATTGACACTTTTTGTGAGAAAAATCCGCGTAACCTGACTGGTCATAGGTATCCGATCCAGAACTTTCTTGGCATCTATTTACGCCACTTGAAAATTCGCGGCTCATTACTTGCGTAAACTAATAGGATCCGATTCGAGACTCTGTACCGATATCGGGTTGAAGATAAAAGATGGATCGAAGCTGGGGAAGAATATCACAAGATAGATCCATCGAGTCCACCCGAGAAAGTGCTGAATCCTTTGATCAACCACTATGAAAAAATTATAGGTAACAAAGGCCCTGTTCAGTTACTCGAAGTGATCGCGTTACACATACTGATTCGAACTTTGTGTCAGCGCAAACAAGTAAAGATTACGAAAAGAAATTAGCGAAGGCTCATAATAATATAGTTGAGCTGTTGTTTCAGCGCGTCGAGCATGGAGATGACAAAATTTCGTATTTGAAAAAATTAATAGTTCACTTTGTTTGGTTAGAGTGCGTAAGGCTTCTCGCCCAAAACTACATCGCCATTATGCATCATCCTAAAAGAACGTCACTCATTTTCACTTTACTAGATTTTTTGACAAGGGGCGCGAGATTGTCGACGCCCTGATCGAAACTCGCGCCGATTGGTTACGATCAATTTCTTCGAACAGGAGTCATAAGACCAAAGACCACGCAGGGCTTTACCTCTTGTTGGCCATCCTTTTGGGAAATTATTCCAACGAGGAAATGGCTGGCAACGCGGAAAAATTCAGAGAGGGAGTGTTGCAAATTACATCAACCGGCTACGGTAGTCAATCGATTAAACGTGAAGTCGATTTTCCCGGAGACGGATTTTCGGATCAAAGTGACAATGAGACTGCTTCTGAACATTCGGCGCCGCATTATGATAATGACGAGGAGTCGGAAGATGCTTCCTCAATTAATAAAAGAAATGAATCTGATTTCGATGACCTATTTGCGGATGCCTTAAGCGGAATGCTGTGATGGAAAATTCCGTTGCCTGGTAGTTTGGAATTTGAATGGAGTTTGAAGAAGGAATTTCATTGATTTATTTTAAATAAATTTTTGAGGATTAAATTACATACATCTATTGTTACATACTTCGTGCCTAATAGGTATTATGACAAAATTGTTTGAGGCATATGGAAGTGAATAAAAGTACAATCAATACATACGGAAAGTAAGGTACAAATTAAATGAGAATGTTGTTGACTCATTAAAAAATATAAGAAATATGCATTCAATTGGAAACAAGCAATATAATGATAATGGTGAAAGATCAGGTGACTGAAATTTAAATTTCCATTGTCTTTTTCTACCACGAACCCTGCTTATCTTCACTTTCTCTTTTTAAACCTTTTCATTCAATACTTCGACATTTGCAATGCCTATACCACGATCTTCTTTCAATTCATAGTGCTCGACGAATAGCGAGAATACTAACGCGATGACTGATATGACTATACAAAGTTCAAAGTTTTTGGAGATCGCATCGCTAATATATGACAAGATGGCGTTTTGACCATCCGAGGGAAGATTGCTTAGACTCTCTGGTGATAGGGCATCATTTAGTGTAGCAATCGATGAATTTTGAATGTGTGATATTATTTCGTTGTTAAACAGGGCACCGGAAACTGCCATGCCAACGGCCCAACCACTTCCTCGGAAAAAATTACATAATCCAGCTATAATCCTTTTTTCCCTTCCTTTCGCAGCTGCCTGGGCCGGTGTGGAAAGGATTGAAAGAGATCCGATGCCAATTCCAACTATTATCAGAGATGCGGTTCGTAATGCTCCGTCAGTGTCCAACGTGTACGTTGACAGCAGTGCGCTGCCCGCAATGAGCAATAACGAGCCGATGTATATGAGCCACCTATAACGGCCGGTACACGATACCACAATGCTACCCAATCCGAAGGAGACAACCATGCTAACTAAAAATGGCAAGAGGGCTATGCCGGATGCAGTCGCTGTAAATCCTAGGACGTTTTGAAAGTAGATCGGAGTGAAGTAACCGACGACCACCTGAACCCATCCGATAAAAAAGAATCCACCAAACACCGCGCGTAGACAAGAGTCATTGAAAAAAAATCCGGGAATGAGTGGTTCTGCAGCGAACCTCACTTCAAATGTAACAAATGCCGCTAATATGAGTATGCCCGACACGGACATTCCAATTATTGGGATGCTGGACCAGGCGAATCTGATTCCGCCATAGTTTAACAGTAAGAGGACAAGCAACGATCCTGACAGCAACAGGAAGATGCCAGGCCAATCGATGCGTTTCAACTTGGCGCGCACCGGACCAACCGGAGTTGGAGCCTTAATAATAAATAACAACATCACAATGGATATGATTGAGAGTGGCCCATGCATGTAAAATGTCCATCGCCACGATAAGTAGTCTACGAACAGACCACCGATGATCGGTCCAAGAATTAAGCCAAGTGCAAAGGTCACATAGAGTACATTATTGAACAAAGCGCGTTGATTCATGGGCGTAACGTCAGATATGACATTGGGTGCCATGAAAATTACAACACCACCACCCATTCCCGCCAAAGCTCTAGACCAAATTAACCATTGAATACCCTGCGACGCTCCACACAACGTTGAACCAAGTCCAAAGATAAAAATAGCCATTAAAAGTAATACCTTCTTTCCGACTATACTCAAAAATTTTCTGCACAAAAGTTGCACTGTCGCCTTTTTGTTTTCACAAAAAAAAAAAAAAAAATGTCGTTAAAAGGGTCGTTCTCCGTCTCTGAAAATAATCCGAGCACGCGCTCGCTCGCTCACTCAATATACTATACTTACGCTTGCGAGGCCATACGAAGTGACGATCCACGAAATGCTTTCAGCCGACCTGAATTCGTCAACAATCTTGGGAATTTGGTTCGCCACCAGATTCATATCAAGTATCACCAAGAAGAACACCAAACATATCCTTTTTTAAAAAAAAAAGAAAATCAAAATTAGACTTTTACATAATGGTGACCTGCGGAGTCGTATCGAGTCGTTACGCACCCAATTAACAACAGAATTTTATTGCGAAGTCTCGGATTTATTATTATCAGCTGATCCTCGGGGTCGCTGATTATGTAGGATTCCTTTGATCTTTTTGAAGGCGCGGGAGAAAACACGACGGCATCCCTCACCAAAATTCTTGATGATATCGGTGAATCTGTCCCAGCAGCTTCCATTGCGCCATCGCTCTTAGTTATGATATCGCCTCTGGTCATGTAGGGCATCTTGGAGATTCTTTTTGAGGTGCTCGTTATTTCTTCTATGATGACGTCCCTCGACGAACTGCGCTTATGGCCGGGATTGGTGGTCGAGGCTGAACTTCTCAAATATTCTTTCTTGGGAAAATCGTACAAGTTAGACTCTAGCGAGGCCGTCCACCTGTTGGATTTGTGTTCATGATTCATCAAAGCGGTCCCGTCGTCCATCCTTTTCGCGAAGTGATCCGTTTGATCTGGCCAGGAACCGGTCACCGAGTTTGTGGCCGAGTCGACTTCCATATGATCATAGGAATCGGCGACAAAGGTGTTTGAATCCGAAGACAGTTCAACAGTGTGATTATACTTTGAAAATGGTCTGGTTGGATTTGGCTTTTGTGAGTCAATGATTTGATTGTACTTTGGTGATTCCTCGGTTGGAGTCCTCGGTGACTCGATGGTCTTATCGAGCCTTTGGGATGAGACTTCGGCAGTTTCAACAATTGTGTTCAGGTTGTTCTGAGACACCTTTCTTATCAACGACTCCTTTCTTATCAACGACTCATACTCTTTTATCTTTGCGGCGACAGCCGCGGCATTGATAGATTGTTTGTTAGAAGCCGTCTTGGCAGCGTTTGGCGTGCTAAAAGGAAAATCGGGAATATTGCTAAGATCCATTGTTTGTCTGGAAGGACCGAAAGGAGTTGATGGTGTTGTGAAAAATGGTGTTGAGGTTGGAGACGTGGTCGGTTCTTCCATCCGATAACCCGATTCAAAGTAATTGGTTGCGGCAGCCTGCTTAATTGCGTTAATCAACAGATTACAAGTAGAATCCTGGGGCGTCATGTAGACTGATTGCATCGGCGAAATCGCCGAGTCTATGGACTTTGCGTGTTGATGTATCTTATTCTGTTGTGAGGTTTCGCTCTTTTCCTCATCGGCCGAATTGTTGTTGACGGCGCTGCTGGAATTGTTGTTCGTTTGACTCATATCTTTTGCGACTTCAGTGGTTGCCTCGTAAAAAATGTCACAGCTTGAACTCGAAAGACTCCCCTGGGATGATTTCGGCGTATGTTTTACGGGCAAAGACATATATTGCTTTTCAGGCTCACCGGGTTGACAAAAAAATTAAGGTGAGACAAAATTTAAAAATATGCTAAGGGGGGAGAAGAAAAGAATAACAATAATAAATAGTAACAATAAACAATAAGTGCTTTTTGGGGGAAGGGTGTCAATCTCCTACGCTTCACGACGCATCGAGTCGCTGGCGTATGCCTAAAAATTTTTTTTTTTTGAACTTTTTAGCCAACAACTCCCCTATCCGACGTTGGCAGGTGAGAGAGAAGGAGAAAAAAGAAAACTGTTGGCTAACGGTGTATTGCAGTTGGATGATTAGCATAAATGCATCATCATCAAATGCTTCAATGTAAGAAAAAAAAAAATAAATAAATAAATAATTTATGTCACCCGTTAGAACAATCACAAATAAACTGTGCGTGCACCACCATCACAAGATATTAAAATTCTTTGCAAGGCATTTATTTGAATTAATTGATAAACACGAAGTGGTGTACCGTTTGTCAACATTCTATTTTAACAATTAGTCTGATTTTTCTCATGCAACGAATAGAAAAAAATAAAACTCCTGATGACGAGATGTCCTCACTTTTTTTCTCTTTCGCCGAGCGGATGAATCATTGTTCGAAAGCTCGATTGGGTGCGCGGATTCATTCCTTTCCTTCAAGGGTAGCGTTTCGGGCATCATGCCAATCGAATCGTTATTATCCGAGACCGAACAAAACATGCAAGCGTTCCAACACCTACTTGCATAATTCTCGTTGACGTGGTTTTTTTTTTTTTTTTTATTGTGTATATTTTATGATGATAAAAATTACGGTAAATAAGATAGATACACTATCGTCATATATTGATATGTTTAATCTTATATATTGTTGAGTTGATTACGTACGCACCTCTAAAAGTTTGTGGTACGTGCTATAAAACGGCTGTTATGCAGGCATCGATTCTTTTTTTGGAAAATGAAAATGGAAAATAAAATTTCACCTTTTTGGTAAACATTCTGATCTGTCCGCGTTTGTACGACACGCGACATGCATACAAATTATTAGAAGTCGATAATTGGTTAAGGCGGGATGCAAACAATTTCCTATCATGACCATGTTTTAATACAACCGTTTGCGGAGATTCTTTATCATATATTATTAATTTGATTGATGTACCGTAGGAAAAAAATAAATCTAAACTACTTTTAAGTCGATTCCGCAGTATCAAATGGACTTTCCTTTTATAGTTTGTATTATTCAAGTGCCATAATGTGCCTTGTAGAATGATGGCGGCAAATTTTCTAAAATCATTGCAAACGGCCTTTCAACGACCACCATAGAATTTGGCGCGACGAAATCAACAAACAACAAAGGCTGATACCTTTGGACGAGTTGAAAATTGATGCCACCCTCGTTCTCGAATCTCTGATCCTGCGGTTTCTTCTGCCACCCATTGCAATGAGCCAAGATTAGTGGTACTTCTTGATCCCCGTTACACTTGTCAAAATCGACCAGGCAGAAATAGCCGGCTGCCCAAAGTATCATGGAATTTTCATTGTCGGGGTTGAAAGCACACCCCATGATCCTGTTCTCCAGCTTGAGAAATTCATCGGGTAAGTTTTGAAAATGCTTTTGTGACCAATCGGTGAGCTTCATTGACTCAATATCAAAGATCAAAAATTGATTGGACGCCAGGGTGACTATCAGACGGGGAAGGGACGGATGAAATGTTAATGATGTGTGGGTCGACGAATATTTTGGAAGAGTTGCCCGATGCTATTCTCGCAGCCAACGAAGAAAAAGAGAGATTTGGTTAACTCCTTGGCAAAAAAAAAAAAAAAAATTTAAAATGCATGTTGACGCTCGAACGATCTACCTCTAGGTCTTCCAGGTTGTAAACATTGATTCGATTGAAAAGATCACCCGTGGCCAACCATTTCCCGTCGTCGCTCACGGTTATCGAAATAACGGTCGTTGCGGGTCCATCTGACGGTTGCACGTGTTGGCTAAATTTTTTTAAAATTTTTATTTCGTCATTTTGCCAACCCCCGAGTTCAGTAACCACCGTGGATGAATCGATATAAACTATCACAAGTTTGGTCCCATCCGGCGTGAATATTAATTGATGCGCTCCAATGCGACGGCCATCCGTGACGTTCAGAGGGAATTTTATCTTACGGACCAATATCTTGTCAGGATTTGATGTCTAAAAGCGAAGCGAAGAAGATTTTAAAATCATTCCATGTTCAATGTGATGGTCGATGGAAAAATTGTCGAGACCTACGTCTTCCTGTATCTTGAAAACTTTCACCGTTTCTACATCTGCCACAGCGATCCATTCACCATTCTCGGATATAGCGCTTGCGGTGAGATGAAAGTTACCCTGCAGAAGAGACACGTTAGCAACAAATAAGATGGCGCAAAAGAAACCAAACTTCTATTTTGATTGAATAGGCGGCGAACTTGTCGTGATGAGATTTCTGACCTTCGAAAGTCTTAAAAATATTTTTTACCTTAAATGTCATTTCCAAAACGGCTCGCTGCGGTTTAATCATGTCCAGACGCGGAATCTTTTCGAGCTGCCATGAATCTGGTAGCACGCCTGTCGTATGGTGTGACACGTGCGATCGTTACACTTCGGCTTCCGGGAAAAGGTTCGCGTCAAAGTGATCGGAGGAAAAAAAAAAAAGGACGCTTACCTCCCCCCAACTTCCACAACTTTATTTGATTGAAATTCCGATACATCAACAGGCGTTTTGATTTGGAAATAGAAATTAAAGGCTTTTGAGGGACGAAAGGTAACCTTCGAATATTGCCCTTGAGAAAATTGGCAAATGAGTAAACCACCATTCCGGTATCTACGCCTATAAAAAGTATTTTTTAAATGACAATTGTTAAATTTCGCATGATTCTATTGGCATAATTGTTTTGAGCACAAAACGCAATCATCGGTACGCGACCTCCGGAAACAAGTGCCTGATCTTCCCTTAGCGCAATTGCTCTCACATCATGTAAATGAGTTCGCCGAAATCCGACCAGAACCCATGAATGCGCTTTGCTAATGTCTTTATTATTCGAAATGCCGGAATCAACAATTCGAAATAAATTACATTTGCGGTCGACACCTGAAGAGAAAACGGCGGTTCCTTCCTGCGCATGTGTAGGCGTAAAAAGAGGATGATCATCGATCAACTACGACGTTAGTGTCCATCCCAGAAAGTGTAATCAAATAAACATCGAAAGTTACCAGGTTGGATGTTAAGCAAAGCACGTCCGCGTCGTGTGCTTTAAACCTCTGCAGCATGGCCCCGACTTTCCCATCCCAAAAGCAAACGTGACCCAACGAATCTCCACTGACGATTGTGCCATCTCTGATATCGTCACGCATTTTCAGAATTTCAAGTTGTCCTTTAGTTGAGAATAATCCTGATTTAAAACTGAACGAATGATGATTGATCCAGGACTCACCGGAGAACGTTGATCGCCCAAACAATCGTATCTTTTTTCTTTAGGGTGTCCACCGTCATCCTTTGATTTACGCGTGCTTCATTATCCCATTTAATAAAGGTTAACTAACCGTAATGCAAAAATATGTTGATAAAACATCACCGATGCTTGCTTACCCGCGGAAACATTCCATCTTACGATGTTACTGTCCGAAGAGCCTGTCACTATAAAATTATCATCATAATCCCAAGCCAGCGACATAATTCTGGCCTTGTTTCTTGCGAGATCCCTCTTTAATATCAGTCCTTCGTCGGTAATATCAAAAATGCGCACACCACCATCCTCGCAACCGACAGCAAGCAAGGTATTTGAAAAATTATTTTTCATGCTCCAAACCGCTCCACCGTGTGAATCAAACGATTTCTACGTTTGCTACGTTCGTTTAGATAAAGTTTAAACGTGCGCGAATAACTTTGGAATTTAACAATGTTCTTAAAACCTTTTGTCTTAATGTTGTCGTGTTCCATTCGATTATCATTCCATTGGAACTGCCGGAAAGTAATCTCAGGGGTTCGCTCGAGAATCTTTTTTTTTTAGTCTCCGTTCGAAACTTCGACTCGTCTGACTCCGGTAAAGTTTTTCGGTGTACCCAAATAAGGGCCTCGATCGATGTGCCTTTTTCACCAGGAATGGTCTTTTAAAATTAATCAATCAGCGTACGTCTGCAAAGTTAGAATTTTGAAATCATATAGACTTACTCTCTCTAAATTCCATTGATCCCGTGGATTCCATATCTCAATATTTCCATTCGCCCGACCACAGGCAAGGAGCGGCTGAGTCGTGGGAGGCGTGAATGCCAAGCAATTTACAGCCGCAGGCATAAAATCAACAAAACGGCATCTGTGAACGAACATTTATTTTCTACCAGTTTTACGTGTTCCATCCTCCATAATAATTTTTTTTTTATGATCGGTGTCACGTAGCACAATTGATCTTGACCTCGTGTCGACCGATCGCGAAAACGGTCACTCTCCTTCTCCACCATGAAAAACTTGCTGATTTTAGCCAAAAGAGCTCCATTCCGAAGCTTATTAACGAAGCAGCTCAAAGAATTCAGATTCAACCATAAGACACAAAGATATTATGCAAGCCTCAATCACAAAAACACTCTGGAAATTGACTTCACCGCAGACAGATATGCATACTTGCAAAGAAACCAAAATTTCAGCGAGGTAATTTAATGCGTATGTGTGAGTACCTTCAATCCTTTGCCTTCTTACTATTAAAATGTCCCTGCCACTTGTAATTCAGATTACACAAGAGGACATTTCATTTTTTCGGTCGGTTCTGCCTTCCAACTGTTTAGTCGTAGACAACCAAGACGAACTATTATCTTACAACACTGACTGGTTGAGAAAATATCGAGGAAAATCAAGATTGGTCGCAAAACCCAAAACCACCGAGCAAGTTTCAAAGCTAATGAAATATTGCAACGATAGAAAATTAGCCATCGTACCTCAAGGTGGCAATACGGGTCTTGTTGGTAAGGTGACGATGATAACATCATTAATCAAGTTTACAAACTGCTTGGACATTTTATCGACGAAATTTTCCATCAGGTGGTAGCGTGCCTGTGTTCGACGAAATTATTATTAATACCAAAAACATGAATAACATCAGGTCGTTTGATTCTTTATCCGGTAAGATTCTTTTTTCTTAGTTGGTGACTAGAGGATATGTGTTGTCTGTCTCTTATATGCAAATTCATTTTATATTCAAAAAGGTTCTCTTGTGTGTGATTCCGGTTGCATCCTTGAAAACCTGGACAACTATCTTTCTGATCACGGATACATCATGCCTCTAGATCTGGGCGCAAAGGGCAGGTACAAATCAGGACTCTTTGCTGATATTCTTGTTACCACGTAGATATCAATTGTTTACGAGACAAAACGAATGCGATCAGTTGTCACATAGGCGGTAATGTAGCAACAAATGCCGGCGGATTGAGACTCCTACGGTATGGTTCCCTCCACGGAAATGTATTGGGGTTGGAAGTGGTATGTATTAGACGCGCCATTCGTTCCAGTTCAATTCACTGACCGCAAATCGTGGCAGGTTCTCCCTGACGGAACCATCTTAGACGGTCTCGTAACCCTTCGCAAGGACAACACCGGTACGTTCGTAGTACTCGGTCGTGTTATACAATGATATATTGATTCCAACGGTTTACTTATTCGATAGGTTACGATTTAAAACAGCTTTTCATCGGTTCCGAAGGTACATTGGGAATAGTCACCGGTGTTTCAATCCAAACTCCTCGAAAACCAAAGGTTTTTTTATTCCCTTTTTTGGGGTGGAAGAAATCGCACAATTTTTCAATGGGTTTCCAATATTAAAATCCTCAAATAGGCAATCAATGTTTCCCTACTTGGTTTAAGTTCGTTCGAAAATGTTCAAGAAGCGTATATTAGATCAAAGGAAGAATTAAGTGAAATCCTGTCGGGTAATTAAACATTCGTCTGTTGATAAATTCTCTCGTGTTATGCATGGAATAACGCCTATAACCTGATAAAAAAAACCATAGCTTTTGAATTTTGGGACGCCGGCTCCATAAAGTTAATCAAAGACCATAATCTCGTTCAGGGAAAGCTCCCTTTGGAAGACGACTATCCTTTTTATGTGCTGGTTGAAGTCAGTGGGTCGAATAAAGTTCACAATGACGAAGTAAATTTTTTTTTTTTTTTTTGTTGTTGTTGTTGAGGTAATATTATTCATTAAATTACGAATTGGATCTTTAGAAATTGCTCGGTTATTTGGAAAATTTACTGGAAAAAGATATAGCTAAAAACGCTGTTGTTGCTCAAGACGAAACTCAATTCAAAACGATTTGGTCGATTCGTGAGAAGATACCCGAAGCATGTAGTAAAGCCGGAGCCCTGTATAAATACGACGTATCTATTCCACTAGAATTTCTGTATAAGATGGTGGAGGATGCACGTCACAGACTGAAAGGTGCCGTAAATGAAGTTACGGGATTTGGTCACATTGGAGATGGTGAGACAACAGCCTTAATATCGACCACCGTTTTCTTACTTCGTCCCTTTAATTAATCTTCTTCGATTTAGGTAATCTACACTTGAATATTACTGCGGAGAGCTATACACCTGAAATTACTGCTTTGATTGAACCATGGGTTTATGAATGGATAGAGAAATACAGGGGATCTATTTCTGCAGGTAAATCGCATCGACACCGACTTCTACACATTCCTTTGTTCTTTTCTTTTATCTCTCCTTACACCAACAGAACATGGCCTCGGACTTATGAAGGCAAAATACCTGGACTTTTCAAAACCGAAACCTATGATTGACGTGATGAAAAGAATAAAGAAAGTCATAGACCCCAATGGCATTATGAATCCGTACAAGGTTTTAATCGATTAAATAAGCGACTTTATTTATTTATTTTTACTATTGTCATTTATAAACTTAAATACTAATGAAGTATGAAAATTTTCTAAAAAAAAAAAAAAATAATAAATTATTTGAATAACCATATTTGTCTTGTTATAAATTATGTTTTTATAAATTTTAAAAAGTAAATTATCAAATTCATTAATTGATTTCTCATAAAAATGAATTGTAAATTTTCATACCGAATCAACTTAATCGATTTTACTCGATACGCTAAGTTTTAACTATTTTGCCTTACTAGGACCATAATCGTTAAAAAAAATTTTTTTTTTTTTTGCCTAATATTTTATTTATAATTTACTAGAAGTTGCTATAATTAAAAATTAATGCTTTTAATTTCAATTGGGAATTAGTGTAAAATAAAAAACGCGTATATAATTAGATTTAAAGACAATTTTTTATAATTCATTGTCAGGTTAATTAAGTGTGCTTTATTAAATCCATATGAGTCATATATTTTGACACGTATCACTAAAGCCAAATCTATTTAACTAACTCACTCATCTTATTTGAATTGACTCTAAATGCAACTTTGGAAGTGATTTGTTATCCTATAGCAACTTAAATAGATATCCTTCCTATTATTAGTACCATTGCTTGCAGATTATTATTACTAATTACTGATTTTGCTTTTTATAAGATAAAAAGGCATATAAATATTTTTTATCCATTATTTTCTTTATCGTTGACAATTTTTTCTTTAATATTTCTATATAGGTTTCAGATGTCATTATTTTTTTAAAATAGTAAAGTTTACTTTATCTTTTTTATCAAGTCCATTCCAAGCAAAGATTTTCAATTGATTTTTGAAATTTGATAAAATGATCTTGAACTTTTGTATTATTGCTAATGATCCTGAGTTTTAGATTATAATATATAATTCTAAGAAGGATTTTGATTATAGTATGAATTTTTTTGACTAAATTAACTTTTTTTTTTACAAATGCAATATAGTTTTATGTTGTTAATCTAATTTCGAAACTATTATTTTAATACGGAATTGAAGGGCAAAAGAAGATGATAAAAAAAAAAACATAAACAAAAAAACGAGGAGGTTGACCAAAATCCATTATTAAGAAAATTTCAAATAAATATAGCAATATATAAAGTAAAATCTATAATTTCTACATAAAGTTTGATAATATAATTAAATAATCAAGTTTTCCAAATAACCATTGCATGCTATTTGAAATCACTTGGATATAAGTATAATATTTTAAATCTAACATTAATGTTTATAAAGCTTCATAAGGAAAAATTGATAGAATAGATATAAAAATATTTGAATGATAATTGATCCAATATATTTTTATTAATGAAATGATTTTTCTAATCTTTCACAATACTATAAAACAATAGTTAAACTACTTTACAAAATCATTTCTTGAAATGAATATGAATGAAATTATAAATTGACTATTCAACAGTCTGAATATTAATCTAATCAAAAATCTATAAAATATTATAAAATGAAAGGTTAAAAAAAAATTGTTATAAAATTTAGATAATTTAATACAATATATGGTTAAGGAGTAGAGTTCTATTTTGAAGATTACTTTAAAAAATCTAATTGACTCAATAAAGACTAGATATGAGCTTATAATATAAAATAATAATAAATATATTAATTACTAATAATAATATAAATAAAATTACAAAATTCTTACTTTCAAAATATGATATTTTTAATTAAATTTGAATTAATCTACTTAAAGTTATCATTTGTATTATAATTTCAAAAAAATTTATGTCACAATATATATTTTTATTTTAAATCATTTTTATTTTTATTTTTTTTTTTGAGTACCTGTAGCTAGGCTAGATCATCAGTTTATTAATCAAATGAAGACAAAAGTATATTTTTATTCAAGCAGCATAATACATACTATAGCTAAACTATTATTCTAATCTAACTAACTCATCATAAGTATAAAAGCCTCTAAGTTTGACCTTGAGAACAATATTTCACTCTGCAGTGTCTTTGGGTGAAGATCCTCCTAGTTCACTGCATCATTGTCAGCAGGTTGACACTGCCGTATGTCTAACCAAGCCCTACAGTTTTTATTTGAGTTATTTATTGGATCAGAATCACTGTCGTATGTGCTTATACAGACAAAGAAAGAGGTAATGTGTCTATTGTGTACATTCTTAAATAAGCACTATATATATCAACTATTATAGTAAACTATCATATATATGGTTAACTATATTGATCATACTATATATGTATAAGTACTACTTCAACAGAAAACTGCACGATTCCATCTTAATTATTCCCTATACATTTTTATACCAGAGTAGATAGGTTATCAGGTTGTCAAATACAGTATCCTGAACCCAGTATTTTGGTTTTTCGAAGTGGTCCGCAGATTTTTTCTCCCATAAAGGCCTCCCGATAGTTAAGTCAGTAAGCGACACAAAGATCAATGCTTGATTATTAGTGACATCCTACCAGTTTAGAGATCTACTCTTGTGTTTATTACTATATTCTCCCCTAAACAGTAACTAGTGACATCAGGATAATCTTAACCGATTTTCAGATATCACAGCTGATCACAATCCTTATATAGATCATATTACTTATCAATAAGTATTCTTCCCCAATAATTCCTTAAGACAAGTAGCTATATTCAGAAACGTCAGTTAGATACAGTTAGGTCAACGGATGCAGATTTTTACCAATTTCAGACATTGCCATCTGAAGAATTTGAACCTGTATCTTATGATCAGACCTATGGAGTGCTAACCACTGCACTATGGACCCGTAGGTCATTTAAATCATTTTTATTTTATTATCATCAATTGAATATTTTAATAAATATTTAATTTTTCTATTTTATCTTTATAAATAATATATTGTATCTTATATATTTATATAATTTAAACTGCTTATTATTAATTTGAAAAAAACATTATAAATTATTTTAATTAGAAACTTTTTTTATTAAAAGTTTTTTTTTTTTTTTTTAAATACCCTCTATTAGGTTAGTTATATGCTTTATTAAACATTTGTAAGCTGTACATATTAAATAAAATATTAAAGTTAAATCTCTAATTAACTTATTTGTTTTAATTGTATTACCTCTCTAAGTACAACTTTGAAAGTGATTTATCACTCTGTTAAAGGTTCAAATAAAACTTTTTCAACTTCTAATATCATTGCCTATAGATCACTATTGCAGATCACTCTTTTAAACTTTGACAGAGATTAAAACTCAACCACTTCATACAATACTTTACTCCATTTAATAGGATTTCTTTCAACATCATGTCTTCGATTCTTTTTTCTTCATATATCAGTTTCTTATTGGATTGACTTTCTGTAATTTTGCTCTTTCTTTTCTGATCTCATGGATATAATGATCTTTTTATCTTGTCATATTTACGAATTCCTGATTATTGTTCCCATTTAATCACCTTTTCATATCTTGTATTTCATATTTTTTTTCAGAAGTGATTATATACTTTCTTTTACATATTTGTTATCCATTTTTTTGCTTCTTTTCTAATTATCTTGCTATGACATATCAAATCCACTATTTTGATAACTAGCTCTTATTCTATTGGTCTTATACAGAAGTTAAGTGTATTTTGACTAGTCTCTGAGATTCTTTCTACCAGTTTTGCTATCTGTTTGTCAATTTCTCCTATTTCTATTCTATCATCTATTCTCAAGTTTAACTCTTTTTCTTCTGATTCAGTTTTTCTTTCTTTTAAGAGCTTTCTGAATTTTTTCAAGATTTCTTCTATTTCTTTTTGCCATACCTTATTTTACTAAGTCTTGTAAGTTAGGCATTCTAGCAAGAGTTCTATTGTTTTCTCTTCCTGATCACATATAATGTATTTTACTTGCTTATAAAAATTTGATCTTCTTATGGTTAACTTCGTAAGTATTGATAGCTTATAATTGGTTAATTTAATAAAAAAGCATTTGTTTCGTGAACTTTTAAATAAGATATTTCATATATATCTTTTATTAAAATATTTTCATACTAGGTTTTACATGTATCTATGTTGATCTTGGATTTGCTGGTCCCATCTCCTTTTAATTCTATCTTAAGTTATCCATTGATAGGCTGTTACTTTGTTATTAATTTTTTTAATAGCTTGTCTTATAGAGGTATTTAGCATTATATTCTGCCATTTAATTTCTATGATCATCTTGAGCAAGACCAATTTTTTCCATTTTATTACTGAAAATCTTAGTGCTTCTTTGACCAGAGCATCTGCTTCTTCATTATACTAGATATTGGAGTATGTCTTAACTTTGATAAACTTGAGATCCAGCTTCTGTTTCTTTACAAGATCCAGCATATATGCCCACAAGAATCAGTTTTGTTCTTTTAATCATCTTTTGTAAATCATTTTGTAATCCTCCTTTTCTATAGTTTTTCACTTTGAGATGTAGACTTGACTATCTGTAAAGATCTCGATCTTGTTATCTACTAAAGCTACTAGTAGTATAATAACTATTGCTACTAGTTCTGCTCTAGTGAATAAAGATTAATCTTCTACTTTAGTTTGGAACTTGCTTTCTCTTCCTGCTTCTTCTATCTATATCCATGTTACTCTCATTATCATATTTGTACTTCCATGATTTATGAGGGATCCATCAGAGTAAAATGTCATTGATTCTTTTTTTTATTTATTGCAATTAAGTATTTTGATCAGATAGGATTAATAGGTGCCTTCTTTAACATAATCTTTGATAATATTTGTTTTCCAATCCTCTATTTCCATCTGTATTACTCTTTTATTCTAGATAATTACTTGGTTACTATATATTGTTCTATATATCATATCTTTCAATACTTCTTTGGAACTTGGAATTTTCAATGATTGGGATCTTCTGGTGGACTTTCTTGCATTGAGGTAGGGAACCATATACATGTATACTGTATTTTCTCTATACTTGTTTTGATTATATATTGATCTTCTATCTTTATACCTTCTGTACAACCTTAACGCCAGGTTAACTTTGATTCCTGATTTTTAACAGGGCTGATATATTTGAAGTATTCTATCTTAAGCTGTCTTGTAGTATTATCTAGAACCAATTTTTCCCAGATTATCTGTTACTGTTAAAATTTGCTTCTTGTAACCACCCAGAGTTTCTGTCATTTATTAAAGTTGATATTGAGAATAGAATATTCTGGGCTTCATTTTATTTATTCTTCTTTCCAGCATTCTATAAGTTGTTTTAATTTATTTTCTTGCATTATCTCAGTTATAGATAGGTACTATCCTGAAATAAATCCTTTGCTTGTTTTCTGTAATAGTTGGAGCATTTACTAGTTTTATAGTTCTTTTATTTCGTGATTAACTAGTTGGTCTATATATATCAGTTTATTGTTTCTGAGTAATAAAATTGCTTTTTGTACTTTTTTATTGACAGGTATTCTTTAATTGAACTATTTTCTTGGTTCTATTCAAAAATGTCATTCCATTTCCAGCTTTAAAAAATTATACCTATGTCCTTGGTCAGCTTAGTACTTGTAGAAAAAAGTTATCTTTTCCTGAAATATTATTTAGTGAGTTATATGTAAGCATGTTGATAGGCTCCCAGTTAAAGATAGCAATTTTTATTCAAAACCAAATGATCCATGGATTTGATCTAAACAGATCGGATCAGATTTTAAATTTTTTGATTTGTTTGTATTTGAATCGGATATAGATTTCAAATTTTGAAATCTAATCTGATCAAATTCTAAAATTTGAAACTAATCAGATTTCAAGTTTAAAGATCTAGCCAGGTTTAAATAAAATTCAGCAGTTTAAATATATTTAAATAAAGCTATTTAGGTTAATTAAAAAAAAAAAACCTGGATTTTTTTTTTATATTTCTTTACCACCTTTATATGTTTATTTAAAATTTTGTGATATTTTTTATGATATTTTTCTTCCTACAATATTATTGATATTATTTACATCAAAAAATAAAATAGAATATGATAGTTCTTTCAATAATTCCAATGAAATAAATGATGAAAGTCTCAGTTTAAATAGTTATAAATTGAGTAATACCAGTAATATTGCTACAAGTAGTTTTACAAAGTATTATCGAGTAATAAAATAAATTATAGAAGTAAAGTATGGAATAATTTTACAAAAGATTCTAATTTCAATGAAAGTAAAAAAACTTCCTATAATTATTGCAATGCCAAATATACCTATAGTGGAAGTAACACCTCCAATCTTTTCATCTAGAAAAAAACCATCTGATAAAAATAAATCCACATTCTGATAAACCTTTAATCAAAAAAAATTTTAATACTACAATGGTCAGTATAAATATA
>CAJVPT010001126.1:0-23245 GCA_910592055.1 Acaulospora colombiana
TTTTTCAAATTTATTTGCCTGCTCTCTGTTGTAGTCATTCTATTGCTCTCTCCTTTCTTTGATGTGGCATTGTGCTACCAAGTGTTGCGGGCTGTCGCAGATAGTACAAAGTTTGGTATTGATGGATTTGCATTCCAGCAGGGTTTCGCCCATGGTGAATATTCTGTCTAGAGTTAATTGGAGGTCTGTTTCATTTTCAAAATTGAGGACTGCATATTTGCGGGATTTATATGATAGGAGGTGTGGTATATAGCATGTCTTGGCTTTTGTTTCTTGGCAGATCATTCGAAGATCGAATGCATTTGAATTGGGAGGGAGATTCGTGAGTTTGAGTGAGTGTGTACCTCATTTTTTCATTTGATCGAGATCTCACTCTGCGTCGAAAATTCTTGTGGAGTTCGCTTTGATTGGTATGCTCTAATTTTTCAGGAGTTTGAGCTTGTCCTTCTTGTTTGTAAAGGTGATTGTTGCTAATTGCCACATTTGTCTTGTAGTCATTTTGATATTGTTAATCTGTCCATATTTGGCAAAGGTCTATTGCACATCAATGAACTTTGTGCTCAGGGGGATGTTCCATATGATTATACTGCATTCCTTATTAAGTCTGTGTATGGTCTTTTCCATGTGCGATAGGCTGAAATTATCTGTATCTGGTAAGATTAAGTTGCTTTCATCGTTAGCTGCTTGTTGGTCTCCGAAAATGGTAATGATGTAGTTTTCATTGTTGCGGTGTTCGTTTTGGATGAGGAGGAGTCCTTCAGGGGAGTTGAGGGCCTTTGTGAGATATGAAATCTTTTTGTGGGTTGTCATGCCTGGGATGAGGGATGCTTTGATTCCAAGCTTGATCCTTTCACATCCATATCTAAGTCGTGGATCGAAAGGTGACCTAGGTTGTGGTCTTGAGCTGGCTGCTTTCGTTGGTTGTTTCCCGTTCTTCTGTCTGCTGCTTCTGGCTAGTTGCCAGTCATCTTCTGTCTCTGATGGTGCCTCGTTGATATCCATATCGATGTCGGAGTCATCTACTCTTGCCGAGAGTTGCTGCTGAGCTTCCTTATTGCCAGTTGTGTATTTCAAGGTTGCAGGTGTTCGTTGTTGTTGTTCACGTTCGACTTGTTCACTCCATGAGCTGGTGTTGCTGTTGTTGCTTTCGTTGACCTCTGTTGTTGTCTCATTGCTGCTAGTTTGGGTTGGTTCAGTGATAAGGGTGGTTTCGGAGGTGGATAGTTGTCTTTGGGTCGCATTTTTCTTTTTGGCTGCAGTTGTCTGTTTCTTTTCGAGTATTGGTTCTTTGTTTCTTGCGATAGGGGTGGCCTTGCCCTTGGATATCTTGTCTATGTTGTAGTTCAGCCTGCTGTTTATGTATTGTGGTCTCCTAGTCCTCTCCATGTTGTATTCTCTTTTTTATTTTAGTGACCTGGGTTTGCTGCACCTCAGGTGAACGGGAAAGAGTTATCTTGTTGAAGGAAGTTGGCTTCTATCTTTTTCAATCTTTTAGATAAATTTAATTGCATTTGTTTGAATTTCTTAATTAGTCCATCCATAGCCTCTTCTTGTACTTTAGAAACTCCAGAACCTGATTTTCTTAATGCAAGAGGTCTTTCATCTTCATAAATGTTTTGATCTTCTTTATATTGCTTCACATATTTGAAAACATCAGCAACAGTTGCTGGTTTCATCATTAACACAATAAATGCAACATGAGAGTTCAATCTGCAGATAAAGAACCTAAGTTTTTATTTATCATTCATGATTCTATCTATAGCTGCCTTGCCAATAACTTTTTAAAAGCAGTTTAGTAGGAGTCTACAGTTTCGTAGAAGCCTTGTTTTCATTCTTTTAAATCTCTGATCCATTTGTTTATCCAACATTGGAAACAAAAATGGGTTAAAAAGACTTTAATAATAGCATCTCTTGCTATTATATTATTATTAGTATTGTTAGTATTATAATAGGTATTCCACCATTCTTCAGCTTTATCAATAAGGTAAGTATTAATCATTTGATAGAGTTTTTCACCTTTCCAATTGTTGACTTGGACAGCCTTGGTAAACTTCTTGTTTTAGTCAACTGGATCTTGAGTATCATCTTTAGAGAAGGTTTTCATCTTTATAACTGTACCATGGATGTTTTCATTGACTAAGTTATTAATTTCACATTTGTTCTTATCATATTGTTATTGATAAAAGGAGATTTTTGAAAAAGGGTTCTAAGTTTAAATCTTCAAAATTAAGATATGATTCTTGTGAACTTGAATTTTTAAATAAAAAGGATAAATATAAGTTTTCACTATTATATAAAAGGTTATTCTATAGGTCAAAAGAGTGAGAGGATAAATTAAAATTGAATTAAATAGAAGAGAATATAAAATTATTTAAAGGGGTTGGAGGTATAGTATCAATAAAATATTCAAAAGAGTTGATTGCATAAATAACTTTTGGGAGAATACTATCAAAAATTAAAATATTAGAATATCTAATACTAAAAATGAATTAGTGAGCTATATGATCTTGATTATAAATAGTACTATTAATTAATCTGATAAAATAATATTGGGATTTAGAAGTATAGAAAATAGCAAAGAATTGGGTTTGATATCAATTTTAAAATCATAGGAAATAAATATTAGGATGTTGTAAAGCATAACAAGTTTCACAAGATTTATCTGGACAAGATCTCTTCCTTAGGTCTTCTTTAGAAAATAACTTATATACTTGATCATATAGCTGATTGTTATTAAAGTGATTACCAAATTTGTTTATACAAGATTTCTTTCTCTTGATATTTACTAGACTTTGATTCTGAATTACTGGAATTTCTCTTCAGTGAATACTTCCAATACTAAGTAGGGCTTTTTTTTTTCTTTAAAATATGGGAGAAGTCTATTTCACAGTTACCACTAATTTGTTAACCTATCCAATTTACCTCTTAGAAATCAGATAGAGATAGAAAACTAGCACAGAGAAATATCAAGTTAGACTTCTAAGGTAATATGTAAAAGTTTCTAATTTGAATAACAATAAATAAAGAGATTTATCACTGGTGATTTAGGCAGGAGAGGCAAGACAATAATTTTGGGTTAAAGGTAATTTTATTGTTGGATAAATCCTAAGGAGTTTTCAGAGGGAAAATCTTCTTCTTTAAATATATAATTGAGTTATATAATATTTGAGAATATAAACTAAGATAAATAATAATAATAATTATACTATTAGTTTCACTAAACTATTAAGCTATGTTATTTTGAACAGAACTTAAGTATTCTTTGAAAATAATAGTTATATGTGATAATCTAGGACTACAGAATATTCTAGAGTACTTTATGCTAAGTTTGCTAATAGCAAAATTTTAGCTATCAATGTTCTAGAAGTGTTTTGGAAAATCTTTACTTACAGGTAAAGATGGGTCCCTAAAGGGGGAGGCAGGGACATAAGTCAAATTTCCCTCACTAGGAAATATTAAAATTTTTAAATTAATAATTATAAGAAAACTACTCACAATTGTTTTTCATTATCTAAATTATTGATTTATAACATTTCCTGACTTTTGTCCCTATTAAAGTAAAGAGTCATGAATTTTGTCCCTCAAAAAAGAACATAAGTGATCTGCAAAATTTTATATGCTAAATACTTTAGGGACCCATCATTACTTACAGGTGACCAAAAGGATCATTATATGTTGATTTGAGGTATTGGGATTATCCTGGATACTAGGAAGATCATATGGTGAAATTTTATAGTTCAATAATATGTTTTATTGTACTTATTTTCAGCAAGGCCTTCAGTTATATTCTGATAGAATTTCATGTCTTGTAAGTATGTTGGACAGTCTATTTACAATCCCCTTTGTAAATATTTTCTTTATTAATTTCAAAAGTGTGATAGATCAGATCTTCATTAGGTCTTTACTCCAGTCATATATTTTTAGTATTAGATATATTATTCCTTCCTTCCATTTGCATGACATTAAACCAGAGTGAAGTATTATGTTAAATATTTCTTTGACTCTTCTGGTTGCCTTGGGCTCAGGTGTTGTAATGCTATATATGGGATCTATAAGGGTCCAGGAGTTGGAATTTTGCTTGCATTGCCTATAGTATCTCTTATTTCTGTGTGAAGAAATCTACAACTGCTTTTATGTATCATACCTTATTTACATATTGCAGGGGTTCATATTTTTTTTGCCATTCCTGCAGAATCTCAACATAATTAGGTTTCTTGATTCAATTTTTAAAATGATCTCATATATACAATTTTGTTTTGGCCTTGTCTAGTATAATATCTGGTTTCTCATTATTTAAGATCAATTTATCAAGTTTGATCTTCTGTTTCTCCCTCTTCAGAAAGCTGTTTATCATTGTTTTTTTGTCCATTGTGAATCAGGCAAGATGGTTATTAATAATCTCTTTGATTTTCTTACTTTTGATACATATAAGTATCTATGTGAAGTGTTCTTGATACTTTTTATTTCTTTTATCACTAAGACTTTCACAGTCTGGAAGTTTTCTGGGGTGTCAAGTTTCTTAAGAAGTTTGATACTATTATTTCTTGCCAGACTATGAATTTTTGCCCAGCTTTCAGATCTAATCTTGTCTTTTTCTCCTTCTATTAGTAGTTTCTTGAACTGACAAAGCCCAATTGTCATAGTTGAAACTATTATGATACACCTTACTTGCTTATTGTATAAGTGAATCTGCAGTTAAATATTTGATATGTGGATTTGTTACTTTGAAGATTATTTTTCTTAAGTTGTATTACATTTCATTAACATTTTCATTTAGGTTTATTCCTTTAATAAGAGTATCTATCTTTTCTCAATATATCTTGTCCATTTTTTTTATTATACTGGTTTAGTATTTGCACAGTTATATTTCATGGTGGATTCTTTTTGTATGTATTTTAGAAAGGAAAATGTCATATGTGTTTTGATGAATGCAATATCATAATTACTCTTGTATATCTATTTATATTAGTTCCAGATTCCTGTTTTTAGAAGTTCTAGATGCCTATTCTGTATTATTTAAATTTGATCAATCCTACTAGTTATTGCTGAATTTATTTCCCAAGTATATTTCTTTTTAACTGGGTTAGCTATGCAGAATGTATTAATTAGCACATGATCTTTCATGTTCTTGATGAGTATGCTATTGAATAATATCTTGTTTTCAAAATGATAATACTTGTTAAAAAACCTGTCTATATATAGCATATTCGTATCATTTAAATCTTCTGCTACTATAGTTTTCCAGTTTAATTTGTAACTGATGCTAAGCCATCATATTATTCTCTTCTCAAAGTTAAGTCTGTCTGTAACCTTTGCTGAAGAATATAAACCTATGATTCTGAGATAATTTTTGTGTGAAAAAGCCAAGTTGAGCATGATGGCTCTTCCTTCAATTGTTTATTTCTTTATGATTCTTCTTGCAAGTTATAGTTTGAGAGCTACTCCCACCCAGATCCTTGTTTTTGGTTTATGTTGATCCAATGGTACTCATATGCTTCAGTTTTCCAGTGTTTTGTTACATAATCACTTCCATTCATCTCTGTACTAACTATAATATTCTAGTTGTTAGCTATCATAACTCTTTTTAACTTGTCCTATTTATCTCTTTATTAAGCCCTCTCATGTTAGAGGTTGCAATCTGTAATATAAATCCTCTTTCTACATAGTTAGTCAGTTCTTTATGGGTTTGTGTACTTTTTCCATTTATTTCTTGAGATATTTCCTTGTTCTTTGTTGTGTCACTTATTAGACTTAGGATTGATACTGAAGTTGATTATCCATCAAGGCTTTGATGGCCTCAGTACTCTTTGCATGTTAGCTTATATGTTATCTATTGTTCTATTGATCTGTTGTTATCTCTCTCTAATATCTATTGTTTCCTGTATTTGGTTTAAAGTTTTTATACCTCTTGGATTACTCTTTAGTGGTTTGTACCTCTTCTTGTCATCACTGTTAAAATATTGTTCCATCTCATCATAGTATTTTTAATTGTATACTTTTATATTATGACTCTTTCATCAAGGTCTGCTACCATTTCTTTAAGGCTTACAACTTCTCTTTGTATATCCATAAGTAACTCCATGATTTTTCAGATGTCTTGGGATTGCTGTATATGCCTCTGTTGCTATTGAGGTTGTTTCTGCCAGTTTCGTTAAGTTTGTTTCTAGATTATCCTATCCTGTTGTTTATTGTTGACTTATGCAGCTGCTGCATAAAATACTGGTTTGACATCTCTACTGCTGTTTGAAAGCATAAACACTTTGAGACTATCTGTTCTGGCTGACTTGAATTTGTTGTAAATTTGTTTGTACTTTTCTATCTGAATGTGATTCAAATCTCTCTATTGTTTACTCTACTCTTTGATATGGAATTCTTTGATAAGATGTATTGTTATATCACTGATGGTGCATAGTGGTGGGGTGATGGAAACCAAAAATATAGTGGTCTACTTAAGGTTGTAGGTCAAATCTTTGGCTGAAAGTAAATTTTCTTTTGTTTCAAAACTTACTACAACAAATTTCTTAGGTCAGTATCTTGTTGAACAGGTGCATGGTATATAGCAAGTACCTACTTTTATCTCACTAAGAACTTGTTTCAGATCCAATGTTATGATACCTAGTAGTAAATTGATCAGCTTAGCTACTATACTATGTCTCTCTCTTATCTGATCCAATAATCAGTTGGTATCATTTATTCTAATTGCACCCCCTTTGATGAGGGTACTGCATTGCTTGATAAGTGTCTCTTTGACTGACTCTTTTTTTAAGTTGATGGTGATGTATTGCCAAAGATTATGTATTCTTATACTAATCCTTGATATGTTGTTAAATTTGATGAAGTGCTATCTAATCTCTAGGAGTTTTGTGTTCAAGGGATATTCCAAACTAATGATGGGTTCCTAAAGTATTTAGTATATAAAATTTCATAGATCACATATGTTCCTTTTTGAGAAACAAAATTTATAATTCTTCACTTTAATAGTAACAAAAGTCAGAAAATGCTATAAATCAATAATTTAGATAATAGAGTACAATTGTAAGTAGTTTTTTTATATTTATTAATTTAAAAATTTTAATGTTTTCTAGTGAGGAACATTTGACTTTTGTTCTTACCTCTCTCTTTAGGGACCCATCTTTATACTAGACCACTATATATTTACCTTTTTTAATCATTTGTCTGCTGATTTGCATGTATATGAGCTTATTGTCACCTAAATTAGTTAATTCCATTTTTGTTGCATCATTTGTTGCTTGACAATTATCAAAAATCATAATAATTAAGTTTCCCTTTTTGCTATGTTCACTGCAGATTGTGATAAGCTTGGGAGAGAGTTGAAGGCTTTGATTAGGTAAAGTATTTTTGTATAATTGTTTGAGCTGGAGGTGACTTTAATATTGATGCCCATTTTAAAATGTTCTCTTTCATATTTGATCTCTAGATTGATTGGTAGTCTTGATTTTTACTTGTTGTTGGGGTACACCACATTGTTCTTGTGGCCTACAGTATCCCGAGTTCTTCTTCACTTTCTCTGATAACAGATTCATTTAGCTGTTCCTTATTTTGGTCTACTAGTAATCACTCATCTCTTTTTAAGAGTTTTCTTTACTTGAGTCTCTCTCTACCAGGGGTATCAGTTTGTTGTAGGGGCTTCAGTTCCACTCTTAGCTTCTTATATCTGTTCACTTTATATCTATCCTCCACAAGGTAGTTCTATTTCTATATCCATACTAGCTGCACCTGGAATTGTTTCTGTTAAGTTCTTATAAGGGTTTATTTCTTCACTATCTTGGCTGAGCTCTATTAGTATTTTTATCTGTATGTTAATGGGTTTCTTGACATATAATTGATTATGAAGAGAAGCAGTTTCTTTGCTTCTATTTTTACATATTGGTTTCTTTCTATCCTTTATTATTTGAGTTGCAAAACTTTAAAGTTTCTAGTGTTGGAAGCCATTTCCCTGTTATCAAGGTTGTTGCACTCAGGTAATCAAAAAAGAGTGTTGGTTGCTTATTTATTAGATATTATTTGTGAGTATGTATAAATTTATTTTTATATAAATTTAACTCTTTAGCTATCTAATTAAACTCACTAAGGATAAACCTATTATATAGCTTATTGTCAAGTACTGGTATATACTTGACTAATCTACCAAGGCTCTACCTGTTCTATAAAAATTTGTTTTAAAAGAATATATTGTTTCCAGTTGATCCAGTGTTGACTGGAATATCTCATAATTTATTGATTCCTGGGATGTATGATTTGGATGCAGTGGTTCTTCTGTTTAGTGTTTTCTATTTCTTTTTATCTTTTTTTGATTATATTTTGATTGTTTCCCATTGTATAAAGAGTTGGCATCTTAGTTGCTATTTGTCTTAAAGGATAATTAGGAATTTATTAATAATATATTTGATAATTTCTTTTTGATATTCTATTGTTATGTATTCCTTAATTATTTTGAGAAGATCTTTTGCTAGTGTCTTCTTGTGATATAGTTTTTTTCCTTAGAAATCCATTTATTTTCTACTTTTTTAAGTTTGTTGTTTAGTGTTTTTTTAGAAATTTGTTATTTTCTACTACTAATCTTCTTATTAACAATCTGAAGAAGTGTTTTAAAAATGTCTATACTATTGTCTTTACATATCATAGTATGGGTATTGATTTCAATGTATTGACAATTGATATAGAGATTGTCTTTATATATTATTGTTGCCCTTTTATGGAGCTTATCTTTAGTTGATAGTTTTAGGTTCTATAGTTTTAGTTTAAAGAATCTAGTATTGAGGTCCATTCTATAATTGCTTCAGTTATTATTTGAAATAGAAATTTACGAATTATTAATTCAGCCCATGTTATATTTTGTAATATGTCATTATCTATTATGGTTAGGTTGTAGTTTAGCATTTTCCAGTTATAAAATTTATTGTAGTTTCTGATATTGTATTGTTTAGGACTTGATTATTCCATTCTTGGACCCAAGAGCTGTTGCTATCTTTGATGAGAATAAATATGATTTCTGAAGCTTTGCTTGTAATAGTTGTTTCCTTGATAAGTATATCTACTTTATTATTATCTGAATCATTATTCTGTGCTTTGATTTTTTTCTATATTATGTTAAGTCTTTGTTGTTTGGTAATATAATTAATTATATTAATTATGTTATTGTTTTTTAAGGCCATATCTTTTATTAATATATATATTATATAGATTTCATCAATACATTGGGTCTCTTTTTAGAGTCACTATTTAAGGATCTATATAAATTCTTATTACATATTTACTAATAAGTAATTATATATATTTAAAGTAAACTTATCTATATAAGTAGCTATATTTATTCTACTTTTACATATATCCACTATCTATTTAAAAAAATGTATAATTCCTTCTTAATTTTTTCCAGATCAATTTTATTAAGAGTATTCTGATTATTAGGCTATTGAATTTTCTTTATCTTAGACTTTTCAGATTTCTTAGTCTTTTAAAATAGTTCACAGATTTCTCCTTCCACCAAGGTCTCCAAATAGTCAAGTCTGTGAAATCCTATATAGTCATATACTTAAATTCTTGAATAAATATCTCAACACTAAAGCAGGGAATCAGGATTTTTTTATTAATTGATTTATCATTCCTTTCTTTAGTGATATGCTACTAGTTCAATATCTACTCTTCTTATTACTGGCTTTTTTTGATAACATAATTGTATCAGGAATAATCCTATTTGATTTCAGATATTCAACTATATTACAATCTTTATATAAATTAATCCATGACCTTATCAGAAATTTCATTTGATTAGTGATCAACAGTTATATTCAGAAGTATTAGTTAGTTTACAGTTATATTAATAAAATAGATCTACTAGTATTAGAAGCTATCCCCTTAAGGATTTGATCTAGTAATCTTGTAATATGATCTATAGAGTGCTAACTACTGTACTATTAATCCATAGATAAAGATGGGTTCTTAAAGGGAGAGGCAAGGACAAAAGTCAAATGTCTCTTATTAGAAAACATTAAAATTTTAAATTAATAACTATAAAAAAATTATATACAATTGTTCACTATTATCTAAATTATTGATTTATAGTATTTCTTGACTTTTATCTCTATTAAAGTAAAGAACTATAAATTTTGTCCCTCAAAAAAAGACATAAGCGATTGCAAAATTTTATATACTAAATACTTTAGAGATCCATCATTATCCATAGATTATTTTAATTTATATATCATATTAATAAGGATCAATTAATTTTTGATTATATTAAAAATGATCCAAAATAAACATTTAATTTTTAATCAAATTTTTTTGTCTTAAAATAATTTATTGTTTTAGAAAGATAGTAAAATCAAATTTCAACCGATTAACAGAATTATATGACTTTTTTTTTTTGGAAATAACTAATAATATTTCTTTAATCTGATTGATTCAAGATTAAATTGACTATTTTTAAAATAAATCTTCAATACTTTTTATACTTCTTTTAAATCTAACAAAAATAAAAAATTTTTAATTAGTTTAACTTATAATAAACTTTTAGTTTTACAAATACTTAAAAAATTTGAATAATCATATTATAATTATTTGTTTAATATATTTCTAAAAAGAAATACTAAAATATTTTTAAATACAGTATCTAGTTTCCAAGAAATTTAGGAAAAATATATAAGAAAATAAAAAAAATTTAGTTGTTACATTGTTAAAAATATATAAAATAAGAAGAAAATTTTATTTGTAATCAATAACTAGATAAAGAACTATTTAAATAAGATTTAATAATTTAATAGAAGTTTTTTAAATAAAATTTGTGAATATCTGAAAGAAAATAAAACTATTTTTTTAAAGAGTTACTTTAAAGAGTAACTCAAAATTTCTTTCATATTTATATAAAACTTAATCTATAAATTTTATCAAACAATCAAGAAAATTAAAAAAAAATTTTTTAAATACTGATTCAGTCTTATTTTATTTGTATATTTATAGCAAAATTATATAGAGTAACTACTCTAGAACATACTATTTATTTTCTATTAAATAAAACTCAATAGAGATATATCCTTTTCTGAGATATTTATTTTACAACTTGTTATCACCTCTTGTAAGGGGGCTAACCTGCCAAGGCTAGACTAGTGTTAAAATAAATTACAAAGATAAAAGAGTTGTCTATAATATTTATAAGCTATTTATTTATTAAATCATTAACTAGGTTTGTGTATTGATCTTTTATGTATCTTTTCCTTTGAATAAAAGTTAGGTCTTCCTTTTTGATTTCATATTTTGCTTATTTCTTTTTTTTTTTTTGTAATACACATGATGGTTTTTTATCTCTGAAATATTTTGCATCTCTCTATTCAGATTTTGTATGGAAAGTTGATTATAATGAACATATTTTGTTGAGACGAGTTTTTCTATTCAGTTGATTTGAGATAACAGTTTGGATGTTAAACACTAGTTTCTTGAAAAAAGTTCCTCTAATGCTTGCTATTAAGTATTCTTTATATTTTAAATTTGTTTTGTTTATGAAATTGTTTTCAAATTTCCTTTCCTTTTCTTTTATTATATGAATTTTGATGCAAGTGATTATAATATTAATTAAAAACTCTTTTGTAATAAATCTAAGTTAATTATAGATAAAAGAATATATGCTAGTTTTTGGTTTATTGCATCTTAAACTTTTATTGTTCTTAAATAGGGATAGAGTTTTAACATGGAGTTTGTTTTTTGATTGACAATTTATTATTTCAAATACTGAAACAAAATTTTCTGAGTTTTTAATCTTTCCAGTCAGTGTAGTGATTATTTATTGTGATTGGTCACAGAAAAATGGTAGTTGTCTGCTAATGTATTTCTTTTACTATTCTTTTATTATAATTATATTTTGTTCAGTTAAAATGTCTTCATTTTATTAAATAAATTGATTGGATGAGTTTTTTTGTAATTAACTTTATAGAAACTTCTATAGAGATGTTGTTCTATTGTAATACTATTTCTCAAAGCCATGTTGTATTTTTAGTATCTCAATCACTTTCTTACTAGGTTTTATTTTTTTCCATTAGTTAATCTATATCAGATATTCTGCTTACTCATTGTATGCAATTTCTAAATATTTTTTTATTTTATATAAGGAGAGTTTTATTTGATTTTGTTTATATAAATCTATTATTTAGAGAAGAATATTCAAATTTTTTTGTATTTTGATAATCTTTTTAGAGTTTTTTTTGAGAATGTCATTTATTGTTCCTGGCTATTAATAAATAGGATTACTGAAAAGTGTTTTAGTAAAATACTAAGTATTATAAGTATTATCATAATTTTTGTTTAGGTGAATAATAAATGTATTGTTATTTGTTCTTGAAATATGTATTTCTATTGATTTGAGATAATGATAATCCAGCCCAAGCCCATGTGATATTTTCTGTTGAAGTTGTTTAGAGAGCTATCAGTATATATTTCAAAAATGGCATAGTTTTCTAGTTTTTCTCTGATTTCTACTAGTGACTCTAGGCTTTTTGTAGAATCTTAAACGGCTTATTTAAATATTTAAGATACAGTTATAAGCTTTTCAGAGAATAATTTCAATGTTTGCTTCCTATTGGATTGGAAGAGCATGTGTATATTCAGAAAGCATGATAAAAAGGGAGTTGGAGGAGACCCTGTTTTTCCATATTGTTTCTCTCTTTATATGGCTGCTTTTTCTTATTGAGGACTTGCTTTTATGAACTAGTATTGTGATGGATTGTTGTTTGATAGCTATAAAACTGCATTCTTCAGTCTAGTTTTTATACTGTTAATATGTATTCTTTATATGCCTTTAGTAAAGAACTTTCTTAGTTTTGTGTATAGTATCTATATTTGATAATATTTTGTTCTATTTTCTATTGTCTTTTTTCAATAGTTAGATTGTTTTTTTTATTATAAAGATTCAGTAAAATCTAAAGGAGGGGAAGTCAGTGATGGGTATGTCTTATATAAAGATGTTTTTTGTTATACTAATGTCTACTTGATTTTTAGTTTCTAATATTGTTTTGAATTTGTTTTTTATGATAATGAATCATCTTAGGGTTGAACCTGTAACAGATTTTTTATTGATTTGAATAACCTGACACCATTCCAGTATTTTGGATCTATCTATATTGAAGAGTTGCCCTATGAATAAAAGGTTGGATTTTTTTAAGTTTTTTTGATGTTCAGCAAAAAAGGCTTTGCTCATTATATCTTCTATTGAAGTATTTATTTCTCTTATTAGAATCAAGCTATTGATTTCTTGTGATAAATATGTTATAAAGCCATGTTTTCTCAAGAGCCAAATAGTATCATATATAAGATTATTACATAATTTTTTTAAGGAACCTTCTATCTTGTTCAAGATAGATTGTGTTGACTAAAATTTATTTTGCAAGGTCTATAATCTTATTCTTTCTATTTTTCCTACTCTATTGATTCTGTTAATTCTATTGATTCAGTTTGTAATATAAAGTAGTAGTTGTCTATTTCATAGGTATATTATATTATATTTATATTTATTATAAAGAATATTATTGAGGGTTATTTTGGCCAGATCTAATTTGTATTTGAAGATTGATATAATGTTACTCATGAGAAGATTATATGATTTTTCTAATAAGATCATATTGTTACATAAGTATTTAGCATTGGGAATTAAGATATAATTTATAATATATTGAATCTATTTATCTATGAGGTTTTTTATTTTTATTAGTGTTTTGATCTTTTTGAATTTTTGTTGAATTAGAGTTTTTTGATAGTCATTCTTTCTATAGCTGTTATATCACACTTTTAAGATTCTAACTAAAATTCCTTTGAGACAATCCTAAATAATTTGATTGTCTATTATTATTTCTTACTTGAAGTCATTATCTTTCCTATTGATTATAATTAGTTGAAATTTTATAAATTGATTTTAATATTGTTAATGTAATAGAATTTCTTTGCTTTCTTAATAATTTTTCTTATATTCTCTACATTATCTGTAAATCGGATAGTATCATCCATATTGACATTAATGACAATGTTAACTTTTTTTATTAGTTAGCCTTTTTGAAAATTTCTATATATCTTTATAGAGATTATATAGCCTATAAAGTTTTTGTCAATTTTAATTATAAGTAAAAATTGGTTCTTAAAGAAGAAGACAGGAACAAAAATCAAATGCCTCTTACTAGAAAACATTAAAATTTTTAAATTAGCAATTATAAATAAACTATTTACAATTGTTCTCCATTATCCAAATTATTGTTTTATAGTATTTTCTGATTTTGTCTTTATTAAAGTTAAGAGTTATGAATTTTGCTCCTCAAAAAAGGATATAAGGAATCTATGAAATTTTATATGTAAATACATTAGGAACTTATCATTAGTTATAAAGAAATCATAAAAGATATGCTAGAAAAAAGGACATATTGTATCTTCTTGATCAATGTTATTTTCAACTCCATATTTTATTGTGAATTCATGATATATCAAAACTATATTTTGTCTTTAGTTGAGTATGTTTAGAAGGATATTGATAATTTGTGAGGAATCCTGATATTTTTGAGTGCTAAAGTCGATATTTTAAGGTTAACTGAGTCATATACCTTTGATATGTCTTGATTTAAAATCTAGACTTGTTTGTTTATATTTATTACATATTCGATAATATTATTTATAATGTAAATTGGTTCCTGTATTTTGCAGCTAGAAAGTGCTGCCCAATTTAATTTTGAGAAGATGTTGTGAACCTATTGTCAAAGATCATATGGGTTATACAATTTATGCATATTGGTTTATAACCTAAAAACTTTAAGATCTGACATGAAAAATTAAGTATTATGAAATAAGAAACTATAAATTAAGGTTTAGGTACTAATAAGGAAACTATGTGTGTCAAATGGAGTATGAAATAGTATAGCCTATTATAAAGTAGATAGTCTATTATTAGATAGAAAAGTATAAATAACCTACCAGTCTAAGTCAAAAAGACACTGTTGAATGTGTTAGAAAACAACGCTTATTTTAAATAAAAATAAAAATTGGGGGTTTTTTTTTACCCTTTGTTAAATCAATTATGTGTGCTTTATTAAACATTAGTATACTATATATATAAAATGAATTACTAAAGCTAAATCTCTAATTAACTACATATCTTGGTTATTAACACTCTAAGTGCAACTTCAGAAGTAATTTATTGCTCCATTAATAGCTCAGATGAAAATCCTTTCAACTATTAATTTCATTGCCTGCAAATTACTACTGCAGATCCTCTTTATGAGTTCTGACAGAAGTTAAAATCCTAATCATCTTATTATATACTTTACTTCTTCTAGGAAGATTTGTTTCAGACCTTTATCTTCAAGTTTTTTTTTTTTATGCAGACCTTTTCATAGTTGTGGTCTTGTTGTTTGGATTTAACAGACATGCAGATCTTCTTATTTTATCTTTTCTATAGATCCCTTGTGCTTGTACCCACTCAATTATTCTTGAACACCTTTCATTTCAAATCTTCTTTCAAAATTAATTGCAAACCTTCTTCTGTATCTTCACTATCTACTTTTGGACTTCTTTATTTATTTTTTCTGGCAATATCTTAGATTTGACATTTTCAAGATCTAATTATTTTGTATTAGTTCCATGCAAAAGTTAAGCATGTTTTGGTCTGTTTCTGTAGTCTCTTCTATAAGTCTGACTATGTATTTATCCAATTCTCCAAATTTTACTCCTTTTTCAACTAGAAGCCTTATTTCTTTATCTTTCATCTCTTTTCTTCTCTTATGCAGCAGTTTTCTAAAGTCTTTTAGAATATCTTCAGCTCCTTTGTTTCAAATTTCTTGCCATTGAGTTTTATATATTGGACATTCTAGTAGATGTTTTATTGTTTCTGCTTACTGTTTACATAATATATATTTTACTTATTTACTGTATATAGATCTGATCTTCTTATGGCTAATTTGGAAAGCATTGATAATTCTTTTTTGATTAATTTGATAAGAAAGCTTTTTTCTTAAGAATCTTTAAAGAAGGTGCTCCAAGTGTATTCATTTTTCATTCTTTTCATACCAAATTCCATGTGTAATTATATTGATCTCGAATCTGTTAATTCCATTTGTTTAAAATCCTGTTTTGTTTAGTTCATTGATGAGCTATAACTTTGTTATTTATATTTTATAGAAATAAGAATTAGTACTAATAAAAGAAACAGAATGCAAATAAAGAGATACTTAATTTTAATCAAGTCAATCACAATATCTCTAGCTTCCTAAGTATTATTTATAGAAAGTATTCTTTTCTTTATATCAGTTATAAGTATTGTTAGTTGATTGAATTATATGAGATGCTACAGATTAGTGACAGACTTATCAAAATAGTCTATAATACTATATAAAATACTAGTTTGTCTATAATAATTTTTGTGAATATTTTCTTTTCTATATTCAAGAGGATAATTGGTCTTGTGATATCTAGGTTATTTTATCAATCTTTTGATTTTGGTATTGGATAGATAACTATTTTACTTCATTCTTTTGAAGTATCACCTTTTCTAATAATTCTATTGAAGAGTTAATAGATTTTTTTTATTGCCTTGCCCCTAGTTTTTGTAAACTATATATAGAATCTAATTTTTTTAGGAGCTGATTTACACTTCTATTTTGGATTGTTTTTTTGATTTCCTTAGTAAATATTTCAGTGAAAACTGGATTATATCATTTGGGATTAATATTTTTTTTTGATTCATATTCTGCTGTCCAGAAGGGAAAATTGAAAATTTGTCTAATATACTTGGTTAATGTTCAATCCTGAAAGAATTGTCTAATTCTACCTTTAATTTCTTTAAGATTGTTATAATTGATACTTCCTTATTTCTATAATAATCTTGTCCAGGATAATGGGTATTCTGGATTTTTCTATGATTCTATTGATCATCACTTTTTTGTTTATTGCCAGATATGCTTATCTATTTAAGATTCTTTATTTAATTATAAGGACTTGCTTTCTGTAGATGATTGCTTGAGTAATAACTTTGTATCTGTGAATGATTTTTTGAATATAGTCTAGTCAATACTGTGAGAAATTGTTGTGATGCTCTATCTTTAGCATGGTTAAGTGTTGCTGGATATCTGAAACTTTTTCTAGAGTTGTTTTGATAATATGAGAGGTAATTTGTTTGTTTTTTGAATGACCTTTAGTTTGTTATTGAAGAATTGCATTTGCATTAGTGAATCATTGATTGTGTCTTCTTCTCTAGTATCCTTTTCCTCTTGTATTGTTTTCTTTTTGGGATGTGAAGCTTGACTACTTTGAAAATATGACTGTATATAGTATTCTATTGTTTATTTATTGATTTTGGTTTGTGCTTTGATTCTTTAAGGCTCTGTTGACTTTTAGAAAGAAATTTTTCCATTGTTTATTGTTTACTAGTTAACCAATTGCATCTATAGTTTGACTGATAATAGGAGATCTCTTTGTATAAGTTAGTTGCCATGTTTCTATTTCAGTTATAATGAGTTTGTGATCACTAGAAATTATAGATCTAGAGCTTTTTCAATATAAACTTTTTTGCTTTATCATGATAAGAGTATATTAATCCAAATTTGATCAATCATATTGCTGCTATTATTCTGACTCTATGTGTATTCTCTTTTGCATGGATTGAAAAATCTGTATATATTCTCTAGGCTATAGTCTATAAGTGTTTCTATTTGAGGATCTGCTGATTTATTGAATATGTTTTGTTTGTGCCTATTGTTTTTGTCTCATACTAGATTGAAAACTTCATTTTGGTTTTCTAGAACAAAAAGATTCCAATTCTTTTGAAGTACTTCTTGTACCCATTGTTTTAAATTATTAAAAGTATCTTGTTATTATTTGTTTCTTTTATTTATATGAAAGTAAATGCCTATAATTCTAAGTTTTTGTTTTTGAAAAAGGCAAAATCTACATGGATCAATCTTCCCTTTCAGATATTTTATTTGTAAATGCAGTTTGCTATGTCTTTTTTGATTATTAGGTTTAATTCTTGTTCAATCATTTGTTCTTTATTATATAACCAGATTATATAGTAAGATAGATGTATCCAGTGTTTTAATTATTGGTGGATACTATTAGTCTCAGTAGTTAATAATATTCCAGTCCATTGTTATATATCAATTGAACCATGTCTCTCTTTTATATTTATTTGTTAGATCTTAAGTGTTTACAGTTTTAGTTTGTCATATTGGATGTTGGTGTTTTACTCAATATATGTAGTTGTGTTGTTGCTATTTTAATTATTTTCCAGTATATAATTGCTTGGCAAGAAATAGAGTTTGTAAATCTTGTTTTTGTATATCCTTGGATATTTTCTTAGATTATATATCATAGTTATTGTATAGTAGGTTTTCATTAGAGATAATTCTAATATATCCCTTATTGATTATTTCTAGGAGGGGAGAAAACTACACTAGGAATTAATTCTGAAATTGCATTAACTACCTTATATATATTTTGATCTATTCTACTTATAGAATTATAAATATGTTATTATTGAGCTTAGATATTTAAGTACTCTTTTATATTTAATTGAGAAGCAAGGGTTTTATTTTAATTTGAGAGATCTTTTTTTTTTATTATCTGTTTTTATGATATTTGGGAGATTGTCTTCTGGGACTTTTAAGTTATATATTCTTTTGTTTACATCACTAATATTTTCTTTTATTTTTCAATTTCCTATTTAATTTTTCGAAGAATAATCATAATATTGACTAGTGTTGGGTTGCTCTCTTGGGGCTTATTTATTGACATAGATTAGATTTGGTAGCTGCTACATAGTATCCAAACTTGATTTGATAGTATTATGGAATTTTGGTTTAATTTCTAATTGGGATCGTGTATGCTGGTCTGAACTTGTTATATAGTTTTTCAAACTTGTTTACTTGTTCTTTGATATATTCCTTCTATTATATTCTTCTTTCTTTAATTGAACAGTTATTGAGTAGATGCTCTGGACTATTACAGATTATATACAATTTGACTTTGATAGATTGTTAGGTACAGCCAAAGTTTTTGAGTTGGAATTCTTGCAATATGACTGCTTCTAAGTCTTTTTGACTACTAAAACTAATAACTACAAATTTCTTTTTTTTGATAAAACATTCTTCTTGATATATAGCAGATTTTGGCCTTGGTTTATTTGCAGATTCTTCTTAGATTGAAGATATAATATTGGATGGGAGGTTGATGAGTTTTGCTGCAGTTTGTTCATATGCTTTCATTTGATCTATATCCTATTGTATATTAAAAACTCTTACGGAGTCTACTTTGAGAAGCATGCTCTATTTGTCAATTAAAGCATTTTTGTTCTTTTTTTCATATATAATTATTGTTGTTTACCATATCTGCTAAGTTTATATAATAATATTACTAATTACTTTATATTTAATAAGGATTATTGCACTTCTATAAGTTTAGTGTCCAAGGGAATATCATATACTCTGATTCTGTTTTTCTGTTTTAGAACTAAATTTGTGTATTTTATAAGGACCATATATTTGTTGATTATATTTAACAACAGATTATTGCAAATCTTTATTATTTCTTATTTGTTACTTAAAATAGTGATAATATTTTTTCTTTTTTTTCTTTTGTTATGAATTATCATAAGTTCTTCTAATAAATTCAGGGCCTTAATAAGTAAAATATTTCTAAGTTGTGGTTTTTCCTGGCAAGTCTGGAATAGGGATGCTGATCTTAGTTCTCTTTTTGCTATAGCAAATAGTTTTCTCAAAAGAAGAGTTTGATGGTTTAAAAGTCTGCCTTCTGTTTACCCTTGTTACCAATATATTGTTAGTATAAGATTAATACTTGTTAATCTTATTCTATCTCTATCTCCATGTCTAGGTTATCTGTGTATACTTTTCTTTATGTTTCTATAGTTGGTTCTGAGGAAATTTCTTTTTATATCTTCATTTTTAATATTATTAAGATGCTATCAGATTGATTTTCTATTGGATCTTTGATAGTTATGATGTTTTTTTCAACTTTTTTACTTCAATTAATGGTTTGGTTAGTTTCTGTAGAGAATTTAAATATCGTAACCTGTAATATTAGGTCCTGAAACATATTTTAGTTAATAAAGTCTTTGAACTGGATTTCTCTTTGATTGTTTTCTTTATTTTTTCTTTATTTATAATGTTTTCCTTTGTTACTTGCATTGTTGTTTTCTTTATATAACTTGTTTATATTATCTCTTACAAGAATATTCTCATTATAGTTGGGCCTTTATTGGGCTATTTTGCTATAAAGTTCCCTTTGAGAAGGCATCTCTCTATTCACCTTTTCATTTCTTTTAAAAATTACCATAAAAGGAATTATTTTAGAAAAATAGATGTGTGAAAGAGCTTTTTGTATTATTACTGATAAAAAAATTCAAATATATAGTAGATCAAATATATACAGTTGCTTCCAAAAGTTTGAGTCCACTTAGAATGTATTAATAAAAATTTTTTTTAAAAAATATAAGAAATAGAATAAGTATTAAAACATAATATATATAAATTTTATAATTTTTGACTATATAGTTAATGATTTAAAAATTGTCAAAGTTGAAATTTATAATAAAAAGATAATAAATGGACTCAAACTTTTGAAAGCAACCATAAATTATATAAGGTTACAAAAAACATAAGAATAAAAAAAAATTATATAGAAATTATTAAGAAATAAATTTGTTATAAATTAAATAGTTTGATTTTTAACTATATGCAGAATTTAAAATATTTTATAGTAATAATTAATAAGAAGCAATGATTTGTTAATTAAGTATTTATTAAAATTAGTTAAGAAGTAAAATATTATTCTTTATTTTGTATCAAGAGAAATAATTTTCTGACAATAGGCAAGTTATTATATAAAAGTTACAATATTTTGTAAATATCTGGTATACTATATATGCAATAAAAACATAATGCAGGTTAAAAAAAAATAATATAATATTTAAAATTTTTTTTTTAAAAAAAAAACCTATAGCATTCTAATTTTATATTATTAAATTATAAGTAATTATAATATTCATTTACAAGTATTCTTGATATATATTTTAAAAAATTTTTACATTTTATAGTATCATTATTTATTTACTTTTATTATACTTTGATTAACTTATATATAGTATATTTGATAGTTTTTTGTATTTTTTTTTTTTTTTTTTTTGAAATATATATCAACTACAATTTTATGTAATAATATATTTTTGTCTTATGTAAATGTTGTGATTATAAAAAACTGAATAGTTGACTAAGGTCTTAAGAATGATATACAGCATCTGATTTATATAACATGTGATATAGATTTCTTTTAGTAATGATATCATAGATATTAATACATTTGTCGTTTCGTGAATCATCACTGACAATCAAGAGAAGATAGAGTATAGTAAAATACACGTTCCCTTGAGTGAGTTTTTGATCTTTTTGCTTGATATATACACATGAGTAATAGCATAAGATACTGTAAAGTAATTGTAGTGATTTATGCAAAGATTTAGAAAATTTTAATAGTTACGACATGTAGTAAAGTGTGATCAGATATTCCTTTATCATTTTTGTGTAAATATACGTAATTTATGAAAGACTGAATGAGAATTATTTATGAAATCATAATTTTAGACTTCAAAATCATTAGTTACTAATAGATTCATGATTACTATTTATTTTCATATTTAACATAATGTTTTGGATTTTATTTTAAATTATCCTTTAAAGATTTCAACTATTATGAAATCCAACTTCAATATTCTTAAAACTCTAAGAAACTTCAGGTTTCTCAATAGCACCTCTTTGCTTTAGAAGATGCTCATTCATAAAACTTAATCCTTTTACATCTTGAATAATTGTTTTATTAGACATCAATATATATTGATTTGATGCCCAATGCAAGTTGATGCTAGAAACTTGTTCATTTTTTCTTTTCACATGCCACGAACGAATAACTCTATTACCACCACCAGTTAGTAAAAAGTCTGTAGTCTATACAATACTAAGAACAGATCCATAAAGATCGATAACAGTTAGACAGAAACCAGATACTACAGACTACAACTGTATCGTCTTATCATCACTACCCGATGCCAGTTGGGTGCCATCTGGTGAGATCGCTACACTCCATATAGTGTTATTATGTCCTTTCAGAATACATGGTTCCTGTTCTAAATTTTTGAGGGACCATAGCCGCACCGTCTTATCATCACTACCCGATACCAGTTGGGTGCCATCTGGTGAGATCACTACACTTCTAACCCAACCGGTATGTCCTTCCAGAATGCGTGGTTCCTGTTCTAAATTCTTGAGGGACTACAGTCACACCGTCTTATCTGAGCTACCCGATGACAGTTGGGTACCATCTGGTGAAATCGCTACACTTCTAACCCAATTAGTATATCCTTCCAGAATGCGCGGTTCCTGTTCTAAATTCTTGAGGAACCACAACCACACTGTCTTATCATCACTACCTGATGCCAGTTGGATGCCATCTGGTGAGATTGCTACACTTCTAACATAATCAGTATGTCCTTCCAGAATGCACAGTTCCTGTTCTAAATTCTTGAGGGACCACACCCGCACCGTCTTATCTGAGCTACCCGATACCAGTTGAATGCCATCTGGTAAGATCGCTATACTATTTATCTCACTATTATGCCCTTCCAGAATGCGCGGTTCCTGTTCTAAATTCTTGAGGGACCATAGTCGCACCATCTTATCTGAGCTACCCGATGCCAGTTGGATGCCATCTGGTGAGATCGCTACACTTCTAATCCAATTAGTATGTCCTTCCAGAATACGTGGTTCCTGTTCTAAATTCTTGAGGGACCACAGCCATACCGTCTTATCTGAGCTACCCGATGCCAGTTGGGTGCCATCTGGTGAGATCGCTACACTTCTAATCCAATTAGTATGTCCTTCCAGAATGCGGTTCCTGTTCTAAATTCTTGAGGGACCACAGCTGCACCGTATTATCTGAGCTACCTGATGCCAGTTGGGTGCCATCTGGTGAGATGCTACACTCAATACACGATCGCTATGTTTTTTAAGAATGTGCAGTTCCTGTTATAAATTCTTGAGGGACCACAGCCGCACCATCTTATTTGAGCTACCCGATGCCAGTTGGGTACCATCTGGTGAGATCACTACACTCATAACTAAACCATTATGTCCTTCCAGAATGCACGGTTCCTGTTCTAAATTCTTGAGGAACCACAGCCAAACCGTCTTATCATCAC
>CAJVPT010001127.1:0-23228 GCA_910592055.1 Acaulospora colombiana
ATGGTTGGGCTTTGATTTTGAACCTTTTGGGTTTGATAGTAGGAGGAGTTGCAATCACTTCAAGTTCAGAGTTATGAATTTTCCTTGGTGAGATCCTAAAGACTTTCCTGGTGCATAGGTTTAATTCCTTATTTGATTCAAATTGTTTTTGCTTTTACTTGGTCTTCCTCCTATTAATGGTATAGGATTGATTGTATTGACCAATGTAGACTTTCTCTTCACATTCAGATTTATTGAATTCATTCTCAAATTTCTCAATAGTGAAATAGTTCAAAGGTTTACTGGACCTGGAGAAGTTTGCTTAAACCTTTTCAGATATATATTTCCCAACCAGATGTCCTGGTTTATTGCACCTGAATATACAAGTTGAATAGAGTTAGACCTATTCATAGGGTTGGATATAGGTTGCCTTGGATGACAGCCTTGTTTTTCCACTTGAGCAAAAAGAAGTTCCAATTTTTCAGCCAAGTTCAATTGGAACTTTTCAAACTTTTTGGTAAGAGTATCCATAGGGTCTTCAGATTTCAAAGAAATTATTTTGAAATTCCTTGAGATAGGAGCAAGATTGCATGGTTTCTCATCATTGTTTATATCCTGACCATTTTTATAAGCCATTGCAAGTTTGTATACAGCAGTTATACTATCAGGATTGTTTATTGAAACAATTGGAGCCAAATGTAATAGTAATCTCCTGATATAGTAGTGGAGTTGTTGGCTTGGACTTATATCCCCTTCAATATTGGCACTTTTGAGAAGTTTTTTGAAAGTAGCATGATAAATAGTCATAGATTCAGTTGGTCCTTGCCTATGTTTTTCAAGATCACATGCCCATTTATTGATCCATCGCTAGGTACAAAACTGCTACCTGAATTTATTAAAGATGGCCTTCTATTTTATGGTATTAGCATCAGTATTATTGTCCTCAAAGTATGTTATCCACCATTTCTCAGCTTTATCCTGAAAGTGGATATTGAGAATATGAATCAGTTTTTTGTCTTCTCATTGATTAACCATCATGACCTTTTTAAAGGAAGTCAACCAAGTAATAAGATCCTGGGTTCCATCACCAGAGAAGGGTTTTACTTGTAGTATATTGAAGTGTGAGAGCAAAATATGTTGTTCAAAATAATCATAGATATTCTTGGGTATTGCCATTATTGTATAGATATATATATTATTAAGAGGTATAAATATAGTAGATATAATAGAAAAAAAAGAAGAAGTAGAAATAGAAGAGTTAAAAAGTGATTCAAGATATAAGGGTTTATTAAAAAATAAAAGATTTTTAAAATAATTGTAAGTTTTAAATAGGCTAAAAGAAAAGTGAACTATTCAAAGTATACAATCAGCAGGCAAATTAGATGGTTCAAGGGGATCAACAATAAAGTGCTTAAATTGTGTAATAGCAGATAAGAGTTTCAAATAAATGTTATCCAAGGAATAAATATGTGTGTATCGGATAGTAAAAATTAATTTTTTGATGGTAGTGAATTCAAAATAAAAGAAAGAAGCAATAAAAGTTTGATTAAAATAATATTGAATTATAAAAGTATAAGAAGTAGCAATGAATTCAACTTTGAATCAATTCCAAAAGTTTTTGAAAATAGGAGAAGGTTTCTGGGGTGGGCAGTAAATTAAACAAGAGTTGTTAATATAAGAAGGATAAATTTGATTGATGTTGATATTTGGATATATTTTATGGAAAATATTATATATACTATTAATAATAAAGTAATTTTTTAAACTATTCATATAACAAAATTTAAACCCTTTACTAGACTTTGAATTCTCGAATCACTTCTCAAGTGAATATCTTCAATACTGAGTAAGGCTTCCTGATTGTTCCCAAAGAATAGTTTATAGAGTAATAAATCCTACAGTCATCACCAATTTATCAACCTATCCAATAATCTTCAAATCAGATAGATAGACAGGACAACTATAGCAGTAATCCACTTTAAGTTGAGGAAGAATGCCTCGGTCATGGTATACTAAAGTTGATAATTTAAGGATATTAGAGATTAAACAAACATGTTAAAAGAGGCTTTGGGTAATTTGGTTTAATTAAAAGATTTATTAGAGATATATAATGTCAAGGATAAGAGAATTTGATAGGTAAAACCTTGGGTCAACTGCTTTGAACAGTTGATCTTTATATAAATAATTGAATATTAATTATTTAGTGATCAAAGTGACCAAAGTGACTAAATCAGCCAGATTTGTCAAATTAGGCCAATATGCCAGATCTCACTTGGGTAACCTGCTAGCTAAATATAGATAAGATATGATAATAAAATAAAAAAATTAAATAATGTACACTACGTCAATCACTACTTTGTCCTAATGATTAGATCTATCCTATGAACTAATGAGATACACCTTGCATCACATGTGTTACCTGATCTAAAAATAGAATTAAAGTAACACAATAGACAAGAACTATAGATAACATTTATTTTATTAATAATAACCATTTTTATATATTAAGAAAACTTGTTTCTTATTATAAATTCTACTTATAGTAAAAATTATAATATTTGAATAAATTTATATTATTATATTTAATTATTTTTTTATAAATAAAATTTAAAAAAATTTTAATTGTATAATAATTATTAAAAATTTTGATATATTATAATTATTTATTAATTTATATATATACTGTATATAAATATTTGTTTACATATTTATATTTTTTATGAATTAATTGTTATTATTATTAAAATTGATTATTCAAAGAAAAGAACTTACCATTTTTAAGTGTGGAGAAATTATTGGAACTTGAAGATGTAAAATAAGTGAAAGAAAAATAGCAGAAACATTAAATCATCCAAAAACTACTATTAATAATATTATTTTTACTTATAAAAATAATAATTATGAAAAACCTTCTCCTAGAAGTGGAAGACCACCTATTATGACAGAAAGAAATAATAATCATTTAACAATAATTGTTAAAAAAAAACAAAAAAACAATACTTCAAGAAATAATAAAGAATTTATTAATTCTACTTCAACAATTGTTTGTATAAATACTATACAAAAATTTCTTTATAAACAAGATTTTTATAGAAGAGTTGGAATTAGAAAGGCTCTTGTGAGTGAAATTAATAAAAAAAAAAGATTATTATGGGCTAAAGAAAGAAGAAATTAAAAAGATGAATGGAATAATATTATTTGAAGTGATGAATCAAAATTTGAATTATTTAAAGAAGATAACAAAAAATGGGTTTGAAGAAAACCACATGAAAAATATGATATAGATTGTCTTATTCCTATAGCAAAATTTAATCAAGAAGTAATGATTTGAGGATGTTTTACTAAAAATAGTCTTGGTCCTTTAATTAGATTAGAAGGAAAAATAGTAATACAAATTTATATAGATATGTTAAAAAATAATTTATTATCTTATATAAATACTTTAGAAAACAAAGAAAATTATTTATTTCAAGAAGATATGCACCTATACATATAGCAAAATTAACAAAAAATTAGATAAATAAGAATAATATAAATATTCTTCCTTTGGCCTTCTCAAAGTCCTGATTTAAATTCTATTGAATATTTATAAAATAAATTAGAAAGAAAAGTAAGAGCACAAGCCATTGCAAATAAATATAAATGCATTATATGAAATACTTCAAGAAGAATACATAAAAATTGATATAAAAAAATATCAAAATCTTGTTAATAGTATACCTTCTAGAATTAATACTGTTATAGATAGTAAAGGTTATTCAACAAAATATTAAATATATATAATTTTATAGAATAAATTATATTTTTTAAATAAAAAGCTTTTTAAATAAACAAAATTTTAATAATAAATAAATTTTTAATAATAATAAAAAAATTTTATATTTAATTATAATTATTAAATAATTTTAACTAATTACTAATAGTATCTACATACAATAATTTTTTTTATTATTAAATCTTATTTTTATATAATAAGTAAAATTATTTCTTAGAATAAAATATATATATTGTAAAGTTTTTATTAAATTCAAATAATTATTTAATAGTAAATTTTGTAATTTGTATTAAAGTAAAAATTTTTTATATTTTATTAAATAAAAATTTAAATATTAAATAAAATTTTATAAAACTTAATATTTAAGTACTTTAATATATGCTTGCCAAAATTTATTAATAGTAAATTATTTGTTTAAACTGTAGTTATAAAAATCGGGTAGGTATCAAAATTTTATCAAAAATGTAAAAAATTTTGTTTGGAAATAATATAGTAAATACAATATTAAAAATGCCTCCAAATTTCATAAAATTTTACTGTAAATAAAATTTATTATAACAAATATATTTACTTAATATATAAAATAAGTTTTTATTAATAAAATAAAATATTTGATATATAAAAATTATTTCTGATTAATTTTAATAATTCTTAAGTGATCCTTTATTTATTGGAGGCACTATACTACTTAAAAAATATAAAAAATCCATTAAACTAGTTTGGACTAAATAAAACAAATCTAAATTAGATACTTTAAGTCAGATTTAGTAATTAATATTATATTCCTCTAATAAATTGGTTTTAATCTCTACCTACTAAAATCATTATTTATAGTTTATTACTATAGATTATTTAGAAAAATAATGAATTGCTAAATTATATATTGAAAAAGAGAAAAAAAAAAACAATTCAAACTCTCCAAAAGGTTTTTATTCAAGTAAACAATTATTTTTTAAAAAGAATCAGCCTGATTGAAATATTCTCTGAACTTCAGATTACTTGAGGAACTTAATTATTCTTGAGTATTAAAACCTAAAGAAAATGTTTAAGGAACTTATTCTTTTATTGATATATAAATTCATTTATCATACTACTAATATCAGCATCACATTACAATAGAATTAGCCTGATTAAAATAAAAAAACTTTTGTATAAACTTTGTCTAACTGAAATAGAAATTTGAAGACCTTAGCTTTTTTTTAAAAAAGTCTTTTTATTATCTGAGGAACTTGATTAAAAAATAAGGATACCATGTTTTATATCCTTTACTTGCCTTTTAATATTATAACCATTTTCCTTGAGAACTTGTTTAGTTGGAGGATATATTTTTATAGACTTTTTTTTTAATTATCAATAATATCATCAAAACATAGAAATATGATTAATAGAAACTTGTTTATATTTTAAAAACTAATATATATTTATATTAGTCAAATTATCTTTGATGAGTATTTGTTCTACTCAAAATTTAGAATTAAACTGAGACAAGTAATATTATTTAGAAAACTGTAAAAATGAAAGTTTAAAAAGGATTAAAACAATCAAAAGAAAAAAAATAAGTTTTTTTACTATAGAAATTCTCTATAAATTTTTTGTTCAAAGATTAAAAATACTTTCAATTACTTTTTAGTCAGTTCTTGCTCCTTTTAAAACTTTTTTGCTATTGATATCAAAGGTGTTACTTGACTTTTCTTGATTACTGAGAATCAAGTTTTTGAGTAAAGAAATTTGTAAACAAGAGGAAAAATATAAAAGCAACTTTTGAAATTATAATAAAGGTTGTTTTAATAAAAGTGTTAAGATTTTATTAACAAAAAAAAATATAAAAACTTTTTATAAATATTTTTTTGTATGGTTATAGAATCAGCAAAAAGAGTTTTAGTTAAAAAATTTTTTATTAATTTTTTGATTATTTGTAAAATAATTTTTATAAAAATATAATTATTTATTAATTAATATATTTTTTTTTAACTCACAACCATGTCATATGGCTTGATCTTTATTGAGAAGTTATATAACTTAACTATCTACAATATTATAGATTTTTTATATAATGACTAATTTATCATTGTATCAAAGTACTTTAAGTTAGATCTAGGAGACAATATTTTACTTTTCTAGAGGATTAATAAATAACCTCTATATACTAGATTTATCATTAATAGTTTGTTACTATAGATTGTCTATAAATTATAAATTTCTAAGTTAAGAAGAAAGGAAAAAAAGAAATCGAGAAAGGGAAACAATTCAAGATTTCATCAAAAAAGTTTAAAAAAAAACAATTCTTTTCTTAAAAAAAATATGCTTAATTGAAATGGTCTTCTTGTTTCTTTTGAGCCTTAGAAGAAATCTTCTTTATCATTATTTATAGTATTAGACAAGTAAATCCACCTGATCTTTTATTTAAGTGAGTACTGGATTAAGATATCTCAAGAAAAATATTTAGATCTCAGCTTTTATTTATTAAAACTTTGTCATTACCTAAGGAGTTTAGGAAAAAAACAGGAATTTGCACTCCATATTACTTATTTTTTAGTCTTTTAGTAATATAGATGTCTTTTCTAAGGGATTTGAGTTTCTGAAAAGTGAATATTTTTAAAATATTTTTTCTAATCATTAATGCTATCATTGAAATATGTAAGTGTGACCAATAGAAACTTGTTTACATTTCAAAAACTAATGTGTTTCATATCAATCAATTACTTTTGGTAAATATTTGTACTACCTAAAATTTAGTGTCAAATTGAGGTAAGTAAAATTTTCCAGAAAACCATAAAAAATGAAGCTCTAAGAGAATATAGATAATCAAAAAAGAAGAAAATAAGTCTTTTTACTATAAAAAATCTTTATAATCTCTTACTTAAAAGGTTGAAAAGACCTTTAGGTATTTCATAGTCAGTTTTTTTTTCTTTAAAAACATTCTTGTTATTGATATCAAAGGTATTATTTGACTTTTTTTGACTATCAGAAGTCAAGTTTTTGAATAAAGAGGTTTGTAAATAAGAAAGAAAGTATAAAAATGACTCTTGAAGTTATACTTCAAGTTGTTTTAATGAAAGTATTAAGATTTTATTAGCAAAGAAGTAAAAAAACTTGCGAACATCTTTTTTGTATGTGATCAAAAGATCAATGAAAAGAATTTTTTATTGATTACTTTAAATTTATTTTTTTGTTTATAATCTTTTTTTTTAATTGCAACTGGTATTAAATGTGAGCTTTTTATTAAAAATTAATTTAAACTTAAATCTAAGTCCTTTGTTATAACACCAATTATCTCATATAAACTATATATTTCTATATACATATAAATTAATGATAACTTATCACAGAGAGACTTGTGGATCAATAGCACAGTGATAGTGCTTCCAGGTCACAATCACAAGGTCTATAGTTCAATAACACTTAAGAATCAAAAATAAAAATTACCCTTCTAATCAGGTTTACCAGTTATCCTATAAAAGTCATACCCAATCATCCGGAACAAGTTTCAATCAGATAAAGCTGCATGAAGATAGGACTTCTGGCCTTCTGTCGATCAGGGGCTGAGATCTATGATTGTACTATTGGAAGGATTGCATGAAGAAAGGCTTTTACTCTAATCCACCATAAATACCCCATAGACCTCCTGCCCTGGCAGTCTTCAGGACCACCCTTATAGCTCAGGATATTTCAATATGATGTTCCGCTTAAATAAAAATTAGTCAAGCAGGACTGATTCGATGTCACAGGTGGTGACAAAGAAGGTAAAGTGCCCCCTTCCAAGGTCTGAGCGAATAATATCTCTGGGAGTATTGAAAAGTAAAATCAAATCCCATTGGGTACATACTATACAGCCTAGTTTAGTGAATATAATACAAAAATTTATAAAGCTCACTGCTAAATTAGCTTGTTTCATTATCTATGACTGTGTATTTAATTATTCAGCCCCTAGCTGGGTCTACCACACTTACAGAGTGGTAGCAAGTCTATCTAAAAAAAACTGTGATAGGTTATTATTAATCTACATGTATATAAAAATATATAGTTTATATGAGATAATTGATGTGATATTTAGGATTTCATTATCTAAGATGTTAAGTTAATTCTTAATAAAAATGTTTGCATCTAATACCAGTTATGGTTTAAAAAAAAAAAGATAACTTATCATGGCTTATTTTAGTTAAACCTGCACACCACTCTGAAAATTGTGCAGACTCAATTAAGGACCAATGATTGATAAAGTTATAAACAATTATATTAATATAGTTAGCATATCTGTTTACAATAGATCTCTTATATATTTATATTAACTTATATACTCAATTAAATTCGTAAAAGTTAATTTAACTACTAGATACCCTAATACTTTTTATTTGAATCTCAGAAGTAATTTCTTTTTTCTTTATCACCATCTGTAGTATTATAGACAAACCTTATTTAATATGTCCTTCATTTAAGCAAGTACTGAATTGAGATATTTCAAGCTAAAATAGTTAGGTCCTAGAGTCTACTGATACAGTTTTTGATTAGGGATTATCAGATAATTATCGCAGTCCTAAAAATGGGATTTTGGGATTTCATTTTCCTGTCTAGTTCAAGGAAATGTGTAGGTGCAAATTGTATAACCAGACTAGAGACCTTTCTTTATACAATTATTGCAATAGATTTATTTCAGCCCAACAATCAATAGGGAGATCAGAAATCACATTCATATATAACCTAATTATTATTTTTTTTTTTTACTTGGTCCTTAGGTAGTATTGAATTCTGAATCTTGTGTTGTGATCTGGGAGTACTATCATTGTACTATAGATTCACAAATCTATTTATAATCTTTTTTATTTAAAATTTAACTTATAATATTTATAAAAAATAAATATTATTTTTATTATTAATGATAAAAAAAATTTTTATTAGAAAAATCAATTATATAATATTAAGAATTTTTTTATTTTGAAACTATTATTATAATTTTTTTAAGAAATTTGTTAACTTTAATTTGATTCTAAACTTTTTAATAATAAATTTTTATTAAGAATAATTAATTAATATAAAATATATTTATTTTTAAAATATAAATAGATTTTATTTATATATTTTAATAATATTATTAATAATTTGAAAAAAAAAATTTTAATAAGTTTATTTTCAACAAAAAAAATCTTAAAAAATAAATAAATTTAATTTTAAAAAATAAATTACAAATAATAAATCATTGATTCTATTTATATATTTTACTGTAAATAATAAAAAAACTTTATTAAACAAAAGTTAAGCTTTTAAGCTTTTTATTTTAATTAAATAGTATTTTTGAAAAAATTTATTTATTTTGATCAAATAATTCTTCAAATATAATATTGATTCAAAATATATTATATTATAAGTAAACTTATTTAATAATTAAAAAATAGGGTTTTCAATATTTTTTAAAAGTTTTATTATTTAAAAAATAATTAATTTTTTTAAATATTTTAAAGTTTAAAAAATATTTCAATTAAATAAATTCTATATGCAGTTGCTTCCAAAAGTTTAAGTCCACTTACTATACTTTTATTATAAATCTCAACTTTGACAATTTTTAAACCCTTAATTATACAATCAAAAATTATAAAATTCATATATATTATATCTAAATACTAGTTTTATTTATTACATTTTTTTCAAACATTTTTGATATGTGATTTTTAAAGTTTTATTATAGTTAAAAAATTTCTTCTTTATCAAATTTTTACTTTTGGAGGATTTTAATTGACTGTTATCATAAATTATATAATAATCAATAAAAAAATAAAGATATTTAGCAATAATAAAACTTTAGAATGTATTAATAAAAAAATTTTTTAAAAAATATAAAAAATAGAATAAGTATTAAGATATAATATATATAATTTTTATAATTTTTGATTGCATAGTTAATGATTTAAAAATTGTCAAAGTTGAAATTTATAATAAAAACATAGTAAGTGACTCAAACTTTTGGAAACAACCATATATATATATATATTTTAATATAACCTATTGTCAAGTTAGTTATATATACTTTATTAAATATAATGTAGGCTATACTATTTACAGTGTCACTAAAACTAAAATGCTAACTAACTCACTTATCTTAGTTTATTGTCAAACTCTAAATGCAACTTTGGAAGTGATTTGTCACTCCATTTATAGTTTGGGTAAATACCCTTCTACTATAAACATCATTGCCTACAGTCATTATTGCAGATCACTGACTTAAGTTCTGATGAGCCTAAAACCCAACCATTTCATCCTATTTTTAACTCCTATCATTATTATTCTTGTTAAACCTTTTTTTAGACATTCTTTTTCTATTTTCTTTCTTTCTTCTTTTGATTTTCTTGTTTTTCTTGTTAAATAAGATTTTAAGGGCCATCTTATTTTATCTTTTCGAAAAATTTCTTGAGCTTTTTTTCATTCTATTACTAGTTTATATCATTTGTTTTACACTACTTTACGAAAATAATTTAAAATCTTCTTTTGACAACAAAGTATTTATTTTCTGGCAACTGTTCCCATCTTTTTTTCTCCACATTCAAGTTCTCCTACTTCTCTTAATAGATCTCTTTTGATCAGCCCTGAGAGGAAACTGACTAAGTCTTGACTATTTGTAGATACTCTTTTGATAAGCTTTGTTATTCATGTTTCTATTTCTCTCATTTCTTTTTTATTTACTATTGAAATATTACTGTATTCTTTTTGAGCTTGATGTTTTTGCTTCTGTCTCTCTTTTTTAAATTCTTGATATATTATCTCTATTCCTCTTGACCAGGCTTCCTTCATTGTATTTTTATATCTTGGGCATTCCAAAATATGTTCTATTGTTTTCTCCTGTTTATTGCATACTAAGCAGTCATCTTTGTAATATAGATCTGATCTCCTAATCACTAATTTGGCTATTGTCAGTAGTTCATTGTTGATTAACTTCACCAGAAAACTTTTCTATATAAGCTTTTAAAGGAAATATCCCACGTATATTTCTTTTTTAGTCTTTTTATACCATGTTCCATAAGTAGTTCTGCTGATCTTCTATTTGAAGATTTCATTTGTCTCCAGTTCAGTTTTATTGTGATCAGTAGTATATTGTTGCTTTATTATTTATCCTTTTTATAAATTGTCTTATGGAACTATCCAATGTTATATCCTATTATTTTACTTCTATAATAATCTTATCAGATTTAAGGTCCTTCCATTGGATTGTTGAGAGGTTTAGTGCTTCTTTAGCCAAATTGTTTGCTAAATCATTTTTCTTGATATTGGTATATGTCTTAACTTTAATCAACTTCAACTTTATGTTTTTTGTTTGGACAATATTTAGCATCCTTGCCTAAAGGGATCAGTTTTTTTCTTCCAGCCATCTTCTATGAGTTATTTTCAGATCATCTTTTTCTAACTTGTGCCATTTAGATATACATGTTTGACTATCTGTATAGATTTCGGCTAAGCTTTTTACTAGTATTATCAATAGAATTGCAACTATTGCTACTAGCTTTGCTCTTATGAATGATAACCAATTTTGTACACCTGCTTGAAAACTACTCTCTTGACCTTTACCCTTTGTTTGAATTTATGCCATTCCCATTCTGACTGTTTCTTATCCATGGCCTATTAGGAATCCATCTGAGTAAAACTGGAAATTCTCTTGTTTTTCAAGGTTTCTTCATAAAATTTCTTTTAAATGGTCTTGATAGATTCCTTCTTGAATATGTTCTTCAATAATCCTTGTTTCCCATCTTTCAATTATTATCTGTGATATTTAATTTTTATTTACTTGAGATGTTATAGTATACTGGATCTTGTCTATTATTTTGCTCTCCAGTATTTCTTTTTTTATCAGAGTCCTTAGTTCTTTGGCAATTCTTGTTGATTTGCATTTGTTCAAAAAAATGATCTCATGAAGCTTATCTTTGTTTTCATTTATAATGTAAGCACTATTACTGAGTATGCCATTTGCATATCCTTTGCACTGGAACAAAGTTGTTTCCTGGTTTTCTGCTTATTTTTTATAGTTAAAGTATACCTGTTCCTTTTCTGATCTAGAAACTTTTTCTCAGATTAATCTCACTAGACTATTGTTCAGAATACATCAGGTTTTTTGTCTCTTGTTCCTACTTAAATTGAGTTTTGGATAGTCAGGTTCCTATGAGATATTGTTATTATACCATTTGTCTATAATTTCTTCTGTTGTTTTTGATATCAATAGGTGTAATAGTCTGCCATGCCAATCTGGAATTGGTTCTTTACTTTTTTCCTGAAGAAGTTGAATCAATTTCTACTCTTTTGGTCTCATGATTTTCTTCTCTATAATCTGATCTAAATACATTAATCTGTTGTTGCACAGGAATGGAATAGCTTTTCTATATTCTTCTTTCAATAGATATTCCAGAATTGAGTTGTTTCCTTTTTTCTATTTAAAGGTTTTAACTTATTTCCAATTTTGAAAAGTTATCCCTAAATCCTTTGCAATTTTGAGTATTTGTATTGAGAAGTTATCCTTTATTATTTGATCTAGTCTTTTACAGTTGAGCAAGTGTTAAGATTCTTAGTGTTTTAGCTATACTTGTTTAAGCCTGATAATTGTTGTGAGACTTACTGGATCTTTATCATTTAGCCTATTACAAAGACCTGTAACTTGGCTTTCTCTTTGTAGTATTTATATGCTTTTGAGGCTATATATTTTAGAATGGTATACTATACCATTAGATATCAATTTGCATAATGCACTTTTAGTTTTGAATAGTTTTCAAAATCTGGTTGTTAGGTCATTGCACATTTTCTATAATAATAATTTTTTTTTTATCCTGAATAAGCATTAAATGCGAGACTTTATTTAAATAAGAATATTTATTGTCATTACATTTGTTTGTTTCCCGTGCGTCTTCTAATATCTGGTTTATGATAGTGATAGATTCACGCGTGCTGTTCTTGGGGAGTGCTGCCCAGTTGTTTTCTGATAGAATTGGATGTTCGAGCATTATTTTGGCTAATCTATTATTGATGAGTTTGGTGAAGATTTTTTTTATGTATTCTAGAAGCGTGATGGATCGAATGATGTTGATATTGTGTTGCCAGTCTTTTGGTTTGGGTATAGGGTATATTGTGCCTTCTTTCCATTCCATGGGTAGTTTCTTATATGTGAGAATATTATTTAAGAGTATAGTTATAACCTCTAGTGTTTCTTTAGACAGGTGTTTATATGCAAGATAGGGAATTTGTAATGGTCTGGGAGCTAATTTATTACTAGTATTTTTGATTACTTGTTGTATCTCTTCTGTGGTGAATGGGAGGAGTGCAGGCTTGTACCATTCGTCTTTGATTGTGGTAATGGGTTGATATACTTTTTGCCAGTGTGTGCCTATGTATTCGAAAATATATTTCTTTTTTGTCCAGTTTCTAAAATGTGATTGAACTGTTTCTTTGATTTCGTGGGATTTGTATATCAGGGTCTTTATGTCTCCTTCTTCTCTGATAAGTTTGGTTGTAAGGATGCTTCTCATTGGATTGTCTAGGAGTGATCTGATGAGTTTTTTCTTGTCTATGTCGAACCAGTTGTTACGATTTCTAAGGGCTTGGTTTATGTATGCTTTGATAGTGTTGTGTATGTTTTGTTTGTTGGTAGTCTTGTCCAAAGCGATTAGTTTGTTGATTTCCTCCTCTATGACTTTAATGTCTTTATTAGGTGGAAAGGTATGGATGGGCACTTGTTCCTGGATGGCTGCATGTAGATTAGTATATTGTTCAAGATTTACTCGGCCATCCTGTTTGTTGTAGAGGTGGATCTGCTTTTTATATTGTAGCAGTTGAATTAGGAGTAGCGGTTTGATTGGCTTCGAATATTTGGGTCTACTTCTTTGTTTCTCTCTATATTTCTGGATGTGTTTGTTTGCAGTATTGAGGATAGCTTGTCTGAGATAGCTCCAACTTTTGTTGATGTTTGTTGGTTCTGTCTTAAGGAGGTTGTGGAGTGTTGGTATTTGCATATCGAGCTCGGAGGCAAACGCGTTCTATTGTTTGTCTGTGACCTTCTCCCACTGGAAACAGATGTTTGTGTGGGGTCGTCTGTCTTGCTTGTCATTTGTTTCTAATTGCTAGCTTTTGATGTATGTTATCTGTAGGTTGTGGTCTGTTGTAATGTTCATGTCTTCTGTTATGAATGCGTCTATCGTACACCAAGTGGGACGTATATTTGTTCAGATCATGTCGATTCTACTAGAGGAGGTTGTGGAGTGCCAGGTGTATTCTTTTTTCTGTGGATTGTGGTATCTATATGTGTCGATCATGCTGAGATTGCAGAGTTGTTCGCAGAAGTTATTTGTTTTGTCATTGTGTATTCGTCTGTTGGTGGAGGCTTTATCCATTCTGTTTGAAGGACTAATATTAAAATCTCCTCCAATAATGATGTGCCAATTCATGTTGTTCTGTTGTTTGATCCATTTAATTATTTGGTTCTGTATTGCTGTTCTGAGTTTTCCGGCTCTGGCTGGTGAGTAGATCCCAATTATTCTACAGTATAGTTTGTTTGGAAGTGCGAGATCTATACATATAGCTCTGTCTAAGTATCTCTGTATTTCAATTACTCAGTCTAAGAGGGGTTTTTTGATCGCGACTCCTACTCCGGTGCCGATGTTGTTTTCTCCTTCCCACCATATTGAGTAGTTTTCTGCTTTCTAATGTTTTGTGTTTAAACTTGTTCCATTTGTTTCTGTTGATATAACTATGTCCCAGTTGTTGATTTGCCATGTGGTAAACCATGTCTCTCTTTTGAGTATATCGTTTAGACCCCGGCAGTTGAGTGTTGCAATGGTTCAGAAGGGTTTTTTGGTAGATGTCCTGGCTGTATCCGTTATAATGCCTTAATGTAATGTTTCTATTTTATGGTGGTGGTGAATGTTCGGGTTATTATTTCTGTGAATGGTGCTATCATTTCTGTGATATTGTAATGTTCATTATTTGTTGTTTGTGTTATTGTTTGATTGCTGTTAGTTCTTTTTGGTACTTTAATAGGATTGTAGTTATTGCTGGTTTGATTTTTGTTGTGAGTTGTTTCATCGTTTGGTTCTGCTGTTATTGAGAGGTTGTTCTCATTACTACCTAGATTATTGTTATTGCTATTTGAGTTACCCATATTATTGAGGAGTAGATTGTGGTTGTCTTGCGTTGCTAGGAAGTATGTTTGTGATGGTTGATACTAGTGCATTTATTGTTCTATTCATGTTGCCGATGGATCGGTGGAGTTGCTGCTGCTGTTGTTGAATATCCTGGATGTTAGTTTGTTTAGGGATTGATTTGTCAATAGGGATGTTTGCAGTGTTGTTTTCCTGTGTATATTCAGCATCAGCATAGCAGTATCTTTCAAGGTTATCGATATGTTCGTCGAGATCATTAAGTGACTCTTTGATCGATGTAAGTTCGTCCCAAATCATGGTTAGCATTGTGAGGATATCATCGGTTGAGTCAAGGTTACTTTGCTAGTTTCTGGCATGGTGATTTGATCTTTTGACTGCTGAGGCATATGAGCCTGGTCTGGTTGGTTTATTTTTAGATGGTATGTGTGTGAGTTTCCAAATGTGAGTGGATTTGGCTGGCTTGAAACGGTTGTAAAGTTTTCTGAATTTGTGAGCCTATTCGTGATTATATTCATTCCATTGTTCATGTCGCTCTTTAATTGTACAATTGGCTACAAGGTGTTCTGGACTGTCACAGATGTTACACAATTTTGTGTCGATGGGTTTGCCAATTAGAGTGGTCTCCTCTAGGTTGAAGGTTTCTTGCAATGCTTGTTGGAGTAGGTTTTCATTATTGAAGCTAAGGACTGCGTACTTCCTAGGTCTGTATGACATTAGTCGGAGTATGTAGCATGTTTTTGCTTGCAGTTGTTGGCATATTTGTTTAAGATTAAATGCGTGAGTTCCTGGTGGAAGATTGATTAGTTTTAGGGAGAATACTCCTCTTTCTTTCATTTGTTCTAGGTCCCACGTTGCATCGAAGATCCTTACTGAGTCTGATTTAATCAGGGTACTCCAGGACTCGAGGATTTTGAGCTTATCTTCCTTGTTGGTGAAAGTGATTGTAGCTGATTGCCACATTTGCTGGGTTGTCATTCTAATATTGGTGATCTGCCCGAATTTGGCAAATGTTTGTTGTACGTCTATGAATCTTATGTTCAGGAGAATGTCCCATACTCTGATACTGTTTTCCTTATCAAGTTTACTAATAATTTTGGAAAGTGGTATAAGCGTCGAGTTGCCCGATTCCATCCGGGTGATATTGCTAGCTGCGGCGGCAGATTGACAATCTCCGAAGATGACGATAATGTGATCAGTTTCTTCTATTCGTTCGTTTTGGATTGTAAGGAGTTCTTCAAGGAAATTGAGTACCTTGGTGAGAAAGGTGATTTTTTTTTCAGTGGAGTCTCCTGGTAGGATATCTGCTCTAATTCCAAGTTTGATTCTTTTTCTACCATATCTTGCATTTCTATCGAAGGGTGATTGAGGTCTTGGTCTTGTACCCTGTCTTGTTTCGTACTTCCTTTGTTGTCCTATGGTCTGCCAGTCTTGGTCTTCTTGAGAGAAGGTATTGTCTTCGAAGTCCATTTCAATATTTGAGTTGTCATTCTGTGGGGTCTTGGATTGTCCGTTTCTGCTTCCTTCCCTTTTGCTAAGGACATCTTGCCTGAGTTGTTTTGGTTTTTGTTTGGTGAAGTGTGTTCTTCTTCGACCAGGTCACTCCAAGTGTGATTGGTTCCTTCAGTGTGTGTGCTGCCTGTTGTTGTTGTTGTGGTATCCTTGTCGAGCATCTTTGTTTGTGAAGTAGTTGGGGTTGGAGAGGTGGTTACTTTGTGTAAGGTTGTTTGTTTTGTAGTGGGTTTCTTTTCCATTTTTTGCATTTCTTTGCTGATAGGGTTGGCCTTTCCCCTGGTGAGTTTGTCGATGTTGTAGTTAGGCCTGCTGTTCAGATATTGTGCCCTTTTGTTTCTCTCTATCTTTCAACTGTTTCTTGCATTTTTGTGGTTTTGTTGCTACGCCATGGAAAAACGGGAAAGAAGAATGATGATATTAATTTTTTAATAGTATTATATTAGTTTAATATATACTTTTTTTTTTTTAAACCCTCTGTCAGGCTAGTTATATATGCTTTATTTAACATTTGTAAATTATATATATAACATGAATCGCTAAAGCTAAAAAATACTAACTAGCTCACTCATCTTTGTAATTACTACTCTAAGTACAACTTTGAAAGTAATTTATCGTTCTATCAAAAGTTCAGGTGAAAACCCTTTCAACTCTTAATATCATTGCCTGCAGGTTACTATTGCAGTTTAATATATACTTTTTTTTTTTTTTTTTTTTTTTTTTTTTTTACCCTCTATCAGGTTAGTTATGTATACTTTATTAAACATTTGTAGACTGTATATATTAAATGAAATGCTAAAGCCAAATCTTTAACTAACTCACTCATTTTGGTTGTATTACCTCTCTAAGTGCAACTTCGGGAGTGATTTATCACTCCGTTAGAGGTTCAGGTGAAAATCCTTTCAAATTTTAGCATCATTGCTTGCAGGTCACTACTGCAGATTACTCTTTTGAGCTCTAACAGAGATCAAAACCCCAACCACTTAATACCATATTTCACTCCATTTAATAAGATTTCTTTCAACTTCTTGTCTTCAACTCTTTTTTTTTCATATATCAGTTTCTCACTGGATTGACTTTCAGTGATTTTGCCTATCCTTTTCTGATCATGTAGATGTGATGGTTTTTTTTTCTTGTTGTATTTGCGGATTCTTAATTTCTGTTCCCATTCAATTCTCTTTTCACATCTTGCATTCCATATTTTTTTTCAGAAGTGATTATGTACTTTTTCTTGCATTTTCATTATCCATTTTCTAGCTTCTTTTCTAATTATCTTGTCATGACATATCAAATCTGCTATATTGATAACTAGTTCTTTCTTTATTAGTCCCATACAGAAGTTAAATGTGTCCTGACTGGTTTTTGAGCTTTTTTCTACCAGTTTTGCAATCTGTTTGTCAATTTCTCCTATTTTTATCCTATCGTCTATTCTCAAGCTTAACTCTTTCTTTTCTGATTCTATTTTCCTTTCTTTTAGGAGCTTTCTGAATCCTTTCAAGACTTCTTCTATTCCTTTTTGTCATATCTCATTCCACAGAGTCTTGTAAGTTAAGCATTCTAGCAAGTGTTCCATTATTTTTTCTTCCTAACCACATGTAATGCATTTCACTTACTTATAAAAATCTGATCTTCTTATAGCCAGCTTTATAAGTGTTGGTAGCTCATCATTAATCAATTTAGTATGAAAGCTTTTGTTTTGTGAACTTTTAAATGAGATGTTCCAGATGTGTTCCTTATTAAAATGTTCCTATACAAGGTTCCACATGTATTTGTGATGGTCTTGGATTTTCTGTTCTATTTCCTTTCAATTCTATCTTGAGTTGTCTATTGGTAGGCTGTCACTTTATTATTAATTTTTTTAATAACTTGTTTTATCAAGGTATTTAGCACTATATTCTGCATTTAATTTCTGTGATTATCTTGTGTGAGATCAATTTTTTCTATTTTATTACTGGCAATCTTAGTGTTTCTTTGGCCAGAACATCTGCCTCTTCATTATACTGAATATTAGAGTGTGCCTTAACCTTGGTAAGCTTGAGATCCAGCTTATTTTTCTTTATGAGATCCAGCATACATGTCCACAGAGACCAGTTTTGTTCTTTTAACCATCTTTTGTGGGTCATTTTGAAATCCTTCTTTTCTATAGTTTTCCACTTCGAGATATAGGCTTGACTATCTGTAAAGATTTCAATCTTGCTATCTACTGGAATTACTAGTAGTATAGTAACTATTGTTACTAGTTCTGCTTTAGTGGATGAAGGCCAATCCTCTACTCCAGTCTGGAACTTGCTTTCTCTTCCTACTTCTCCTATCTGTATCCATGTTACTCCCATTCTCATATTTGTACTTCTATGATTATAAGGGATCTGTCTGAATAGAATGTTATTGATTCTTTTCTTTGGTTATTACGGTTGAGTATTTCAATTAGATGGGATTGGTAGGCACCTTCTTCAATATAATCTTTGATGATATTTGTCTTCCAATCTTCTATTTCCACTTGTAATACTCTTTCATTCTGGATAGTTATTTGGTTACTATATATTGTTCTACCTATTGTACCTTTCAATGCTTCTTTGGAACTTGGAATTTCCAGTGATTAAGCTCTTTTGGTAAACTTTCTTGCATTGAGATAGGGAACTGTATGTATTTTTTCTATACTTGTTTCAATTATATATTGGTCTTCTATCTTTATACCTTTTGTGCAACCTTGACACTGGGTTAGCTTTGATTTTTGATTTTTAATAGGGCTAATATATTCAAAGTGCTCTATCTTTAGCTATCTTGAAATATTGTCTAGAATAAATTTCTCTCAAATTATCTGTTGCTGTTGAAATTTGCTTCTTGTAACCATTCAGAGTTACTGTCACTTGTCAAAGTTGATATTGAGAATAGGGTGTTCTGGGCTCCATTTTATCTATTATTCTTTTCAGAATTCTATAAGCTGTTTTAATCTATTTTCTTGTATTATCTTGGTTATCGATAGGTACCATCCTGGAATAGGTTTTTTGCTTGTGTTCTGTAGCAATTGAAGCATTTGCCAGCTTCATAGTTCTCTTGTTTTATAAACAACTAGCTGATCTATATACATTAGTTTATTGTTTCTGAGTGATGAAATTGCTTTCTTATACTCTTCTATTATCAGGTATTCTTTATTTAACCATTTCCTGGATTCCATTTGAAAATGTCATTTCATTTCCAGCTTTGAAAGGTTATGTCTACATCCTTGATCAGCTTTAGTACTTGTAGTGAGAAGTTGCCTTTTCCTGGGATGTTGTTTAGTGAGTTATATGTAAGCATGTTGACAGGCTTCTAGTATTTAACTTGTATTTGCTTGAGTCTAATAATCATTATGGTTCCAGCTGATCCTAGATCATTTAATCTATTGCACAATCCTGTTAACTGGCTTTCTTTCTATAACTTCTAAACACTCTTTAAGTTATATATATTGGGGTGATGTATTATACTATTGGATATTGTTTGGCATAATATAGCCTTATTTTTGAATAGTTTTTTGTATACTATTGTTAAGATGTTGCACATCTTCCAAGATAGTATACTGTGTTGCATTCTGAATTCGATTCTTGGTATTAGAACTCTATTCAAAATGTAAAGAGCTTATTTGTCTATTAATTTTTTATTCTTCAGAGCTCTGGTAATCACATTAATTTCCTTAAGCACCCATTCTTTGAGCTCGATAGCTGTTTTTTGGTTGCCTGTTCAAATCCCTAAGAACCTTGCTTGTTCAGTTCTATCCAATTCTCTTATCCCTTCTTTATTGACTCCTGCTTGGACTTCTTCCGGATATTGGTTTGGATTGTTAATAGTAACTAGGACTGATTTATTACTGTTAATCTGCAAGTCATTTACTTTATAGAATATTCTTACTTCTTCTAGTATTCTTTCTATATCTTCTTTTGATCGAGTTATTCATGTGGTATTATCTATAAAGGCTATTGCTGCATGTCGCGACTCTAATTTTCTATTACTATCCCCTTTCAAATCTGGATTCCATGTAACTGACATTCTATATTCTTTTGCTTCATCATTTTGAATCTTATATAATAGAGAATCATAAAATATTCTCCATATTAAAGGTGAAATAGTTTCTTCTTGATCTATTCCATATCTTGTGATAATTGTTTCTATTAGGTCTTTCTCATATATTATCCTAAACTCTCTATTGTAAAATAGACTCATTATGATTCGAATGAAACCTTCTGGAATTTTGATTCTTTTCATAGCCTTGACTAGCATATTTAGATTGATTGTATTATATACTTTTGCCGTATCTTGGAAAAGAATCCATAACTCCTTTTTGTTTTTTCTTGCTTCCTCACAGATATTGTTAAGAAGCACTATGGTCATTAGTAACTAAGCAGAGATATTAACTATTCTTATTGCTTTATATACAACTTCTTGAGATACAATAATTATAATTATTATAGACTATAATACTACTGTCAAAGTATGGAAGTCAATCTGCTTACAAAAAAAAGTATTAATAAGAAAATGAACCAAAATGCTAACTGGTTATTATGAAACAAAATTCAAAACTTGGTTCAGAAAAAAGATCTTACTCTTTAAATTAAGAAAGTCAAAATACATGGTACTTATAACTTTAACAACTATGGGATCTCCTTGCTAAACATGCTATATATGAAAATCTAATATTATAGTATTAGTTATTAGAGTTTGAAAAAGTTTTAACAATAATTTTATGAAGAAAGTATACAATAGATATCAATATTAGAGATTTTATCAAATAGCAAACAAGAAAAAAATTAATTGGACTAGACATTACAAAAGAGAATTCAAGAGCTTTGAATTCAATAAGACAAAAATATAAATTGATCAATTTTTTGAAATCAGTTTAATTTATTCAATACCTTCTATTTATTTTTCAAAATTAACAAAGACAATGGTTTCTTGAAATCTAATTCACAATAAACTTCTAGTACTACAAATACTCAAAAAAAGAAAATTAGAAGTTTATTCATTAACTATTTGCCCCTTGTACAAACTATAAGAAAAAACACTAGATCATCTTTTTGAATATCTAGTTACAAAAAAAACTAGAGAAAATATATAAAAGGAAGTATATAAAACAATTGATCTTTATATTGATAAAGAAATAAAAAACAAGAAAGAAATTTTACTCAAGACTATTAACTGGACAAAGAACTGGCTAAAAGGGATTTAATAATCAGATAGAAGTCTTTTCAATACTATATATGGATTTATAGAAGAAAACAAAATCACATTCTTAAAAAACTATCTAAAAAAGCAGCTAAAGATTTTTCTATTAGTCATATAGTCTATAAACAACAAGCTTTGTCAAAAAAATGTGAAAAAATTTCAAGAAAAAGATTTGAAACAGTTACTGTGTCAAAGTAATAAATTGGGAGAAGAAGCTAGGTACTATCAAAGAAGAAAAACAAATAAAAAAGTATAAAGATAGAGTGAATATATCAATTCTATAAGACCTTAAAGATCTAATGTTATCTTTGATAAGAAATATAAATTAAAAAGATAAAAGAAGGAAAAAAGAAAAGAGTTATATAGAAATTATTGATTAATGAATCTGTTATAATATTAAATGGTTCAGATTTTAAACTATAGTCAAAACTTAAAATGATCTACAATAATGACTTATAAATAATGATTTAATTTAAAATTAATCCAAATTAACAAAAAAGCAAAATATCATTCCCTAGGTTTTATCTAAAGAATTAATTTTTCTATAACAGGTGAGTTAACATATGAAAATCATAACAACATGGTAAATATTTTATATAAGTACTAATAAAAAATTTAAAATTTTTTAATTTTACGAAACCTTTATAAATCATGCAATTGTAATCTAATCAAAAAAATTTTTTTACAATAAGGAAATTATGGGATACGTATTACATGGGCAGTAAAAGTATAAAAGTGTCATAGTATACTATTGGGTGATATTTAAAAAAATTAGATATACAAAAAGTCTTTTATGAACTACTCCTATGTTCACTAAAAAGTAAAAACAAAAATAAGTAGAGTGGATACAAAGTTACCTTAATGATACATAAGACTAAACATTTTTTTTGAATGAAATTGCATTTGAACTCTACTTAAATACTATGAGACATTGACATAAGAGTACACAATTAATTTATTATATGTCTAAAAGTCAGATAAAGATTTTTGCCTAAGAAGGATTTTGTATTAAAGAGAAAACAAAGCTATTTCTCCTTCAGTGGATTATAAACACAAGTTTTTATGTACAAATTCTAAATAAATATGTTCTGGAGATTAAAAGAATACTTGATAATAAGTGATGCTTTCAACAAAACAATAACCTAAAGTATATAAGTCACTTGATGAAGACTTTTATCACAAAAAATATATCAGATGATATAGACTGGCTATCTAATAGACCTGACTTAAATCTGATTGAAAATTTATGAAGTATCATTAAGAGCAATATGGAAAAATGTATGTCAAAAAATCTAGATGATTTAAAATAGTATATGGAAAAGAAATAGTGAAAAATAAAAAATTGGTTCTAATTGGATTGGTTCAATCCATGTAATAATGTTGTGAACTAATTATAGAAAATAATGGAAAGCATTGTTAAAGGCCAAAGAAGTCAAACAAAGTTCAGAATTTTCGCTGTGATCACGTGACCGACGATCGTGACACAACCAAAGCTTATGCGAAACAATCAATTGCCAACTATCACTATATCCCTTACAAGCTAGAAGAATGCGCGAACAATCTATTCGCGTCAAAAAGGTAAAAAACTATGAGCTGAGGTAATAGAAAATTAGCTGACCAAGAGGCAATTTATGCATGACATAATA
>CAJVPT010001128.1:0-23215 GCA_910592055.1 Acaulospora colombiana
TGTAAAAATATTTTTATTATGCATATATCTTGTAGAAGTTAAATGACATTATTGCGTTAAAGTTGGCGTAATACCTCAATGAAAAAGAAAATGCCGATGAAGTGGCTTAGTAAAAGAGTCTTCACAGGTTAATTTGTCCAAAACTTTTAGAAAATCACTCCTATTTCTGTGGTGTCACTCGAAATGTCCTTTCAGTTACGAAAAATTTGGACCGTAGATAAGACTGGAACTTTAGATAATCTTAGGATAGTAGAAGATGGCCTTCCTCCACCACCACCTGGATTCCTTCGTATAAAAGTTTCATGCTGCGGTCTTAACTTTGCCGATATATTTTCAGTACTCGGGCTTTATTCTGCAACACCTAAGGGCGCATACGCCGGGGTTAGAATTTTCGGGTGTAGTTGAGTATGTCGGCGAGGGTCTGCGAAAAGAGGAATGGCTGGAAAAACGTGTTTATGGTGTGACTTATTTTGGAGGGTATGCCACTTATATCAATTTGAAGAGTTCCTACGTGAGAAAAACGCCGGACGGATGGACTGATCAACAAGCCTGTGCTTATGTGGTCAGATTTAATTTCTTCACTTGAAATTTCTAATTTGCGTGTCCTATTAATTAAGATATCTAGTCTAATATACTGTATAAATATTTACTAAGGTCCAGGGATTAACAGCCTTCTATGCGCTAGAAGAGCTCGGCCGACTTAAACCAAATCAGACCGTCTTGGTACATTCTGCGGCGGGTGGATGCGGCTTATCTGCGCTTTCAATATTGAACAAAAAATCAGCGAAAGTTGTTGGCACCGTAGGAGCATCGTTTAAATTAGATTTGCTAAATGAGAAATACGGCGAAAGTTCAAATTTTAGTTTCATTCTTCGTGATCCCTCCAAAAATTTTGAAGCACGAGCTAAAAAGGCATTGTTACAAATAACATCAGAAAAAGAGGAATTGTTTGATATTGTATTGGATAGTGTTATGGGAGATTGGTTTTTGCCAAACTATAATTTGTTGAAGAAAGAAGGCAGATTGGTACTGTACGGTTCAGCAAGCTTAGCCCCAAATAGTAATCTCCATCCTATATGGAATGCATTTCAATGGCTGGGATTAGGATGGAAATATATTTGGAGGCCCAAAATTGACCCGTTAAAACTTATGACAGATAATAAAGCGGTGAGTTTTCTATGATTTAGTTATTCATTTTTAAAAAAAAAATTTTTTTAACAGCTTTCTCAACTTCATTGCAGTTGCTTGGCTTCAATCTAATTCATATTTACGAACATGAGGAACGATTAGGTCAGATCTTCGATTCTCTCCATAATTTACAATTAGAACCTCCTTATGTTGGCCATGAGTTTGACTTTGGCCGTGCTGTCGAAGCATTAACTCTTATGCACTCTGGAAAAAGTGTCGGCAAGATAGTCCTTAATGTAAAGCATTAAAAATATATATATTTGTTACAGGGCAATTTGTTTTGAAGATTTTATTTTATTTTTCTCGTTGCATGCCATAATTTAATATATTGTATACGGCGTATAAAAGAAAATTTTCTATACTTTTAGTAAAATTAAAAAAAATCATATGTATTTTATTTACTATTGCTCATGAAATTATAGGTCACTCAATTTTTAAATCGTTTCTCTATTCTTAAAAAAATTTTTTATTAAATAATAATTATTGTTTTGTTATATAAAAGGAAGTGAATATGATTAATAATAAATTATTTGTTTTTTTAATTCACAGGCCAATATGACTTGTTTTATCTTATGTTTCCTTTACGATTTGAATTATTCTTTAACTATATAGATTATTGTCTATAGTTTATTACTATAAACCTTTTAAAATTTTATTTTGTAAATTAAAATCTTAATTATTTAAATCCTTTTTTGGTCTATTTATTTAACTTTTATACAGTGTACTCATAATATCATTTTGTCTTAAATTCTTTATATTCTTTTCTTTTAAATAGAAAGTTAATTCACTTTTTTTAAATATTTTTGATTTTATATTTAATCATTATTTTATATTATCAAAAAAACTCTTTTCGCTAATCCTCTGACCATACACAAAAAAGATGTTCGCAAGAAGTTTTAATACTTCTATGCTAATAAAGTCTTACTACTTTCTTTAAACCAATCCAAAAAGTTCTCTTAGAACTCTCTCACCATCCCTTCCCTCTTGTTTACAATCTCTTTTGAACAAATTGAACTCTTGTGACTTGCAAAGTTCAGCTACTACCTTTACTATCTACAGTAAGAAAGTTTCTAAAGGGAAAAGAATCAACAGTGAAGTACCTTCCACCTCTTAGTTATGGTGGAGATAACAGAGGTTAAAACCAGTCAAAGGACTTAATTTTTCACCCTTTGACTGATGTTGTGGCCTCTCAGAGCTATCTTTTTTATGGCCTTTTGGGAATTTTGCCTACCCCAGCTTGACCCTGAAATTTCAGATAGCACGGATCTCACTAACTCTGATTGATTGACACAAAACATGTTAAGCAAGATTGATAAACAAGCTCCTATTGGCCACCTCATGTGTTTAAATGCATTTCCTCAGCTCTATAAGAACCTGAGGTTTATCATAAATCATTTTGTCTGGTGCGGGTGAATACAAGACATAGTACTGACACATCATTGGATACAAGAAAGAGTCTGTCTGACCATGGTAAAGGTCACAAGACACTCGATTGATCTTTTTTCAAGTTAGAGTCGCCTACATCCTGATTGTATATCAGGTAGGTCCCAACCTCTACTACTCGGAAAGTCTAAATCAGAGAAAGTATGAAGCCATTAAGGATACTCAGTGGTAAAGCTTATGTGCAAAGTAATTCAAGAAGTTTTCATCCTATCTTCAAAAAATCCTGAGCTGGAAGACTAAAAGGTTAATACCATTACACCAATCAAAACTCAAGTCCAAAAATGTTAGCAGTGACATGTGAGCTGGCCGGAATGTCTGGAAGATCCTTGTTGATCATTAGTACCAACAGTCACTAGCAGGGTATGTCGACCGCAAGGCTAGGTGCTGTCCTTCATATAAGGAATTAAATCTGAAATAAGATATACAAATAGGTAAGTATATCCATATTTAGATAGGAATGGGTTTAATTATTCCCTTTCCATAAGCCTTAAAACTGTACAGTCTCCTCTTCGGCCTCTACCTTATTTCTATAAAAGACTCAGTAGAAGTTTTCCCTCAGACCTTTTCACGAGAGGAATTTGAACAAGACAGGCATATGCCAAGAAACAAAACTGATACATTTCACATGACTGTCTAATTTTTCTTTTATTTCTTTTATTTTTATTTATGACACCAGCTTACTTTAGGGATACTGGTTTTTCTTTGGAAAAAGAAAGGGCAATAAGCCTCGAAGTAGCTTTAGAATAACTTTAGCTTATCATTATTTTTATCTTCTCGAATATACATCCATGTATTTGTATTTTGCACAATATAAACTTGTAATTTGGGATCCAATAAAGTTAGGCATGAGCCCGGCAAAACAAAAAATAAGACAAATCTTGTATCATATGTATCACATGATCTAAAAATAAAACTGGAATAATATGATAGACAAGAACTATAGATTATATTCAAAGAAAAATATAACTATTAATTAAGGCCAATACTAATTTTTATTACAACTCTCAAATATCTCATATAGAAATAGATAAAGTAATAAAAGAAAATATCTTGACTTATTATTACTAAATAACTGAAACTCTATCCAATACTCAAGAAACTACCCAAGGAAATATTATGAAAATCCAAAGAAAACAAAAAAAGAGATTAGATCTGAAGTTGAAAAAATCAAGAAACTTCAAAATTAATAATAAAGTATTTGTTTATAATATATCTAATAAATACTTTACTAGAAAAATTAAACCAAAATAAAAAGAACCTTACTTTATATATGATAACTTGAAAAATGGAGCCTTTAAACTTAGGAATATGAATAAAAAAAAGTTTTGGCTACCTTTTTTAACTTGGCCTAAATAAAACCACATCTGAACTATAAAAATAAAAACTTATTGTATATATTGAAAACTAAAAGTAAGAATATATATTATAATAGAAATGATCCTTGAGCTCTTATCACTATTACAATTAGCTCCAAGGCTCTTAAAAATTACTGTATGATTTTAAGATTAAATACTTATAAGTTAACAAATAAAAATATGAAAAAAGAAAACAAAAGCCTCAAAGTTCAAGTAAGAAAAAGGTTTTATTCAAAGGAATAGGAATAGAAATATCCAACTGGATTAACATGATATCAAGCCTGATTACCCTTTACTACAAGTTTTGATTTTTCAACTTCAACACTTTAACCCTAGTTGAAGTAGAACTTATGAAGGACAACCACTCTACCTCTTCTTTCAACTAATGGATTTCTTCTTAAAGATCAACTTGGAACTGCTCATCAATATGTATTTGCTTTTTCAAATACTTGACCCTTTCCTAGAGAGTAATGACAATTGTCCACAAAAAATCTATTCTTCTTGATCAAGTGAATCTTTGTACCTTAGCAGCTCTGGTTTCTTTGAACATGTTGAAAAAAAATCTATAAAGAATTGGTCCTATCTAAGTGTTGCCATATTGTTCATTGTGTTTAGCTCTTGGATCTTTATTATGTTTTTGCAATTATCTATTAGTATTGTTACTATGAGTTTATCTGTTTATTCGTTTCTATAATTTCCTGAGTGACCCTTTATCTTAGTCCAGTTAATTTGTATGTTTTGTACTATTATAATTTCACAGATTGCATTGATCAGCCTTCTGTTTAGGCTTTCTTGTTTTGATGTTTTTGATTTCTTTTCATGAATACCATCTTTATTGCATTAATTGCTCCTTGGCTATCTGTAAAAATATTTACTATCTTATATAAACTTCTTATATAGATTGCTGTTTTTATTATTATAAGCTCTGCTCTCATGGAGAATGGGATGTCTTTTTGTTTTAACTTGGAATATTGCAACTTCTGGGTCTGTCTCCATTGAAGCTACTCATCCAATTCCCATTTTGCTGTCCTAGTAGTATCTTGTATATAAGTTATCTGATATATCTGTAGTTTGTTATGTAGTATAAGTTTTTGCGCTATTTGTTGAAGTTTATGAAATGTCCTAGTTGGGTCCTTAAGTTTTTTAAGGATTACGGCCTTTATATTTGATAGCAGGTTGAAGTGTATAGTTGAAAGAGTTATATTTGGGGTCATATATTAATTTTTCTTAAGGAGAACTCAATATTTTATGGAGAAGATTATAATCTGTTGATAAGAATTTCTTTGTATTGATTTTATATTGACTAGAAATACATCCATTTGTACTTTTCTGGACATTTATGTTGATTGACTTTGTCATGAATTGTGACATTATGCATTGTTGTTAATCTTTGTAATCTTTTCTAAGCTCTGGATTGTTAAAGGGATAGTCTTTACACTTGAACATTGAAGATGTCTATTTATTCTGGATATGTGGTTGGCTATTATACAGTATATTGATTATCACTAACTTTTTTCTTTTTTATTATTACTATTGTCTTGTTTTTTTTTTGTTGCTAACTATTTTATTAACTGTATTTGTTGAGAGAGTAGTACTGGCATATTGATTTAGAATCTGTTCATTATAGGTTTGCTGTTACTGTCATTTTCTGTGAATTCAATCTTTTTCTGATACTTTATTCTTATTATTCCTTGATAGATGCAATGTCTTTCAGTTCCTTGAACCAAAGTGGAGGTCTGTCTTGCTTCTCAAGTCTGGCTTTCATCTATTGCCATGACAAGTTTCTTGTTTTATTATCATTGAGTAGCTGGTCATAAAATAGGATTCCTCTGTGCCTGAGAGGGTTTTTATGTTTGTTATATTATTTCTTAGATACCATTTATTTGATTGCTTTGCCTTCATTCTTAATTGGTTTTTTGAACTATGTATATTCTATCAAGATAAGTGTGATTCCTTGAAGCTTTAGCATGTTAAGAATCTCATTCGTCAGCCTTCTCTTTTTTTTGATCTAGAAGGACAATTTAATTATTAGGATCGATATATTAGATCAATATTCATTCTAAATATATTGTAATCTAAACTGTGTGTTATACTACTTAAGTTATGACTGTTTAATCTGTTGTAGAGATTCTTTTTATACATAAGAATTTGTCTATCCCATAAATTGAATAGTTTGAACCAATTTCTTCATTAATAATACAGTGTGGAATTGTTGATAATAATTTAGTCTTGTGTTTGAAGACTTTATTAATTCTACTACTTATCTTGTTGCACTCTTTTTCTGAAAGAACCAGGTTATTTAGCAGGTATTCTAGTACTAGAAAAAGGATATAATTGATGATATATCGGGTTTGTTTGTCAGTTATCTTTTTTCATGTTATTATTTTGGTGATGGTATCAACTTTTCTTCTAATGATGTCCTTTTGATATGCTTTTATCCCATCTTTAAATATTTACATTCCTAGAATTCTGATTGCTTCACTGTGTTGTAATGGAATAATCCGTATTCCATTTAACTGTATACTTGTTTTTCTATTTTTCTTACTTATATTGATATATATTAGTGATAATTTTTTGTTATTGATTTGTATATCATTTGTCTTTATGAACTCTGCTGCCTTGTTCAAGATAGCTTGCATGTTGGCTTAACTGTTCATAAACCATATTGTGTCATCCATATATGCTGTTGCAGTAATACTGATTTTTTTTGTTGTTTCACTAATTATTTTTCCTTTGTTTGGTGATATTAGATCCATTGAAAACTTTGTTTTCATTATATATCCTGTGTGTTTATCTTCAATCTCTTGCAACAAAGAGTTATAAAACATTTTTTATAAAAGTGAGAAGATGGTGTTTTCTTGATTGATTCTATAATAGATGATGTTTTTTCTGTTAAACTATGTATCATAATTACTCTGTTTTTTTTGTTGTTAATAAGTTGTTCAGGATACTTATTATTCTTGCAAGTATATAAATTCTTTTGAGGACTCAAGCCAGCATGTCTTTGTTAATAGAGTCATAAGCTTTGCTAATATTCTTATTAAATATTCAGGCTTCTTTCATGAATTCTTTGACTTTCTTCATTATATTGTTAAGAATGTGGATAGATTCTTGTATATTTTCTCAGGTAGGCCTGCCTAGTTGTTATTATAAAGTATCTTGTATTTGATATATGTTTTAGCTATCCTTTCTGTTAGAATGCTCATAAAGATCCTTTTGAGTGTTTTTAATAGTGTAATTGGATATGTTATGTTGATGTTTCCCATTCAGTCTTTGGGTTTGGATATAGGGTAAACATTATCTTTATTCCAGTCATTGGAAACCTCCCCTGTCTTTAACACTTTGTTGAACAATATCTTCAATAACTGTAGTTCAACCTTTCCTGGATTCTTAAGCATGATATTGTTATGGGTCACGTGGGTGTGCAATTTACGTGTAATAGTCTAGAATCCAAAAACTTGGAAGTTTGATATGAAAAATTGAGTGTTGCAAGGTAAGAAACTATAGATAAGGCTTTGGTACTGATAAGGGAACTATATGTATCTAAAAAAGTATGAAAGATTTAGCAAAGCTTAGGGTTAGTATAGCCGATTGTAAAGTAGATAGCCCATTATTAGTTAGAAAAGTATAAATAGCTTATCAATGTATACCAAAAAGGCAGAGTTGAATGTGTTAGAAAAACAACTCTCATTGAGAATAGAGATAAGAGTTAGTGATATATCAAAGAAACAAAACACAATAAAGAGACACTTATCTTTAGCCAAGTTAATCACTATACCTCTGCCTTCCCTAAGTGTTTTTTATAGGTGGTGTTCTCTTCTTTATGAGTATTTGTGAGATGTCTAGGTTATATGAGGTGCTACAGATTAGCAATGGACTCACCAGGATAGTCCACAACAATATAGAGAATTTCTGATATTTTAGAAGCACTAGTTCTCTTTACTTTATATATTGTATTTTCTATATCTGATATGTCAATCAGTTGCAATGTATGTTGAACCAGTCATGATTAATATTTAACTTGGGCTCATACTATTGTTTTCAGTGTGAAAAGTTTCCAATATCTATTGTTTGTCTCAGTTTTATCCATTCTTTAAAGTATTTTCTAATCTTGGATTTTATGGTCTTTGGATCTATTATTATTATGAACTCATCTTTTTCTTTTTGATTCAATAATTTTTGGGTATTAGCAGTTCTTTGTTGATGGTTTAGGATGCTATTAATTATTTTTTTGGGATATTATTCCAAATACTTGTACCTATTCATAATACATTTAGAGATTTTCCTCACTTTCCTTTATTTGATCTTGATCTTGGTTATTGTTTGCTTTACTTTCCATATTTCTTTTGTCTCAATCAGCTATTTATATAGCTTCTTTCTATCCTATATTAATTTCTTCCAGAAAAGAAGATGTGATCAGTTAAATGATTAATATATTAATTGTTTTGACTTTCTTTTCTATTATTCTATCCATTATTTATGTTTTAGCCTTAGAGTTTATTAGCTATACTTAATCTTTTCTATAATACTGTCAAGCTTGAGTTGTTTTTATATAAAATCCTTATATTTGGACTTGTAGATCATTGTTATATTTTTGTTATATCATCTTTGTTAAGTATTGTCTTTGCTGTAGCCATTATTGATTCCTTAAAGTATTACCAGATCTTATTTTTTATAGCAGGCTGATCGATAAGTCTGTCACTAATGACTAAAGACTCATATAACCTGCAGATAGAAGAGTCCATCCTTCTATTATACACACAAAACAATACCAAAATTAAGGCAAAGATATAAAAAAATTTGAGCAAGTCTTAAGGTCGTTTTTCCTAAAACTACTTATAACTTTACTGTTATAACAATCTATCCAAAAGATTCATTTTAAGATTTATCATTTTATTAAGTTATTGAAGGAAGTTACATTTATATATTTTTACACATAGGGCTATTACATAATCACCATGGCTATTCTAGTATTATGTTATACATAAATTGCTTTATAATCAGCTAATTTTCTATTATCTCGGCTTATAGTTTTTTACCTTTTTGGCGTGAATGGATTGTTTATACATTCTTCTAGCTTGTAGGGGGTATAGTGATAGTTGATAATTGATTGTTTCACATAAACTTCAGTCACATCACAATTATTAGTCACGTGACTATGGCAAAAATTCTGAATTTTGTTTGACTTCTTTGACCTTTAACACTATAGATTTGGGTCTATATTTAGAAATATTCTTGTATTCTTGTCCATTCTTACTTTAAATTTTTCCATTGCTTTGGGTGGAGTTTATGTAGCCAATTCTTTTCAGTCTACTATTTTTCTTATTTATTAGTTTGGCCTATATAATATATGGTGTATTGAGCTAAAGTACTACAAATTATAGTTACTCGTAATCCCTATTTCTAGTAAATAATATTTTATATTGATAATATGAAGAAGTAGAGAGTTTGTCACCCAAATATATTTAACCTACTCATATAGTTTTATTTAGGACTATGATATATATAGTTTCTTTTGAATGGGTGAACTTGTTTAAATATATTTATAAAGTCAAATACCTCCAGTATATTGATGATGTGTCTCTATTGATTTTTTCAGTTGTTCAATCTAAATACATATCTACTATTTCATTCAGATTACTTATTACTATAATTATTATATTCTTTCTTTTGACTTTGTCAATCGTGATCTTAATTCATTGTTGTAGTTTTGCCTTTTCCAGTTTCTTTACTTTGTTTGTCAAGTTATATAATATTATAATTCTATATTTGATTTTTTCAATAAAGACCATGTTAATTAACAAGCCTCAGTTTATACATTCCTCTATATTGTAAATATGTGTTGCCCATCTTTTTTCTATTAAAATACTTATTTCTATTCTATATATTTGTTGAATTGGTTTGATTGACCAAATTTGATATCTTCTTTTTTTATTATACCACTTTTGATTCTTAGATAAACAGGTCTCTATAAGTCACAAAATATCTATTTGGTTCTTTCAACAATATTTTAATAGCATTAGTTTATTCACTCCATGTTGATTTCTCTAACATTAATTGTTTCTATTTTTCAAATTCCCTATCTTGTATTTGTTTTTATTTATTTATACTTTTGTCTCATTGCAGCATTTTCTCCTTTATGTTCACTAATTATAGTTGCTTTAGAGAACTTGGGGAATGGTTTTGATGCTTTTGTAAAATTAATTGATGTGTCAAAACATTTATTATTTCTTTTATAGTAAACTCGCTTGTAAATTCCATTTGATTAATTATCATATTTATAGCTTCTTGTTTTTATAAGATATCGATTCTCTTTGACAATAGAGTCCTAAAATCTATACTTATAGATAATGATCCAAATTTTGTAGGAATGTTTGTAATTTCTAGCCTTTTCATTTTGATGTATGAACATGTTTCAATTGATGTTACTCTTTTATCAAGGATATAAACTTGGTGTTTAATAGTATTCATATTTGCCTATAGTTGCTTAAGGACTTTTAACACTTTCTTCATTTGTACTAGTGTATGGAAGAGTTCTTTGATGACACTGGTATATATACATCCTGAGATATATATATTTGTGATAGTGGGTTGTTAGCCTTGCCTTAGAAGAGAAGGTTTTTGTTGCTATCTTGTCACTAATCTAGGTTGTCTGAGTCTGTTCTTTATATTCTTCTGTATTAAGATTTTTTTACTTGTGGTGCATAAGCTAGTGTTATACTCATATGTCCCAAAATTGAAGTAAAGCTTTGTTGTTTTTCATACCTAGACCAGTTTCATGTTTTTGATTTAGAAGGTAATGTTCCTTACTTTGTTCAAGTCTTGTATATCCTTAAAATATAGAATCACAAACTGTTTGTTCTAATTGAGGTGATTCAAGAGGAAGTAACATGCCTAAGAATTTGTCTAATTTATTATTCCTTGAATTTCTTTAACAGAGGTTTCTTGTAAAGGATTGGTTAATATGGTGCTATACTGATTCTTTTTTTCTTTTGTAATACAGGTTTTACTGTTGAAAAATGTGCATACAATAGTTATTCTTATATAGAATTTACTTTAAGACTTGTTTATCAAATGCTTCTATTGAGTTGAATTGTACTGTTCCAGATTAAATAGTATCATGGGCTAAACCAGCAAGTCCATCACTAAACCATAGCACCTCGCATAACCCAGTCATCTCATGAATACTCACAAAGAAGAGAACGCCTCCTATAAAGAACACTTAGAGAAGGCAGAGGCATGGTGATTGACTTGGCCAAAGGTAAGTGTCTTTTTATTGCATTCTGTTTCTTTGGTATCTCACTAATTCTTATCTCTATTCTCAAGGAGGACTGTTTTCCTAACACATTCAGCTCTGCTTTTTTGGCATACATTGGTAAGCTATTTATACTTTTCTAACTAACAATGGGCTATCTACTTTATAATCGGCTATACTAACCCTAAGCTTTGCTAAACTTTTCATACTTTTTTAAATACACATAGTTCCCTTATCAGTATCTGAGCCTTATCTATAGTTTCTTACCTTGCAACATTCAATCTTTCATGCCAGACTTTTGGATTTTTGGATTCTAGACCATTACGCATAAACCACGTCACCCATATGACCCATAACAATAGCTCCTGCTGATTGTAGTGTATTGCATTTGATTGTTAATTCATCATTGAATAAACTGGTAATGTTTTTTTTTTGTATAGCTATTAAGAATATTTTAAATACTGATAGAATTTGTCTTTCCTTTTATAGTACTGATCAAAGAAGCTTGACTTAATTTGACAATTTCTTTATTGGTGATCCTAATCTCACATGCAGCTAGAGTTTGATAGTAGTTATTAAAGACAGCTGCTATTTTTGATACTTCTGTAGGTAATAAAAGGTCCTTAAAGTATTTAGCATATAAAATTTGACAGATCACTTATGTCTTTTTTTGAGGAACAAAATTCATAATTTTTCACTTTAATAGGGACAAAAGTCAGGAAATGCTATAAATCAATAATTTAGATAATAGAGAATAATTATGGGTATTTTTTAATAGTTATTAATTTAAAAATTTTAATATTTCCTAGTGAGGAACATTTGACTTATGTCTCTGCCTCCTTCTTTAGGGACCCATATTTACTTGCAAGCTTTTCTATTCATATATGTTTTAAGGATTCCAAGTTTAGCAACTATTTCTAACATGTTGGAGTTTTTCTTGAAATCAGTTTCTGAATATTTCTTCTGAGTTGAACAAAACTTTGTCTGGTTAGAGTGTATCCTGTCTTGTATTATTTGCATCTTTTTCTGAATTTTTGTGTATTTGTTTACTTCTCTCTTTGTATATATAGTTGTTTGAGTAATATTGTTTAGGACATTGTTATTGAGATTTTTTTATTTTTATGTTCTGGTACTATAGAAGGATTATAGTTGAAGAGGTTGGTTTGAAGGTTTCTATTGTTTCTTTGTTTTTAAGAAGTTCTTCCATAATATTCAACTCTTCTCTGCTGAATTTTTTGCTGCCGTATCTTTAAGTTCTATTATTTTTTGCTACTTAAGATACTCTTGACATTCTTTCAACCTGTTAAAGTTACTGAGTAGTTCTGAGAAGGTTCTTGGTTTCTTGGTGGAAGACATAAATTGAACTTGTTTGTGAGTTTTATCTTTAGAAGCAGTTTTGAAATTTTGCCACTGTCTGTAATTATTTTTTCTTTAGCATAATTAATTATATTGTCTTTCTTCCTTAGTCTTGATGTCATGTTTATTTTTGTAGCTCTTTGTAATGTAGATTTTTTTGCAAACTTTGAGTTGTTACAATAAAAGGAAATTTTCAAAAATTTGAATGCAAGTGTAAGAGAGTTTTGTTTTTTTATAAATTATATAGTATATCTTATAATAATAAAACTTTTAAATTATAATTTAAAGATTTTCAAAAGGCAAAAATTAAATAAACAATATAATTAAAATATTAAATCAAAATAGATAAGATTTTCAAATAGTTAGAAGAAAAGATATTTAATAAAACATTTTTATGTAAAGATATCTTTAAAAATGAAATTTGAAAAAAGTTAAATAAAAATTTTTTTATTTTCTTTTTTTGTATAATTGCATATTTCTTCTCCCTTTTTTTAATATAATCCCTTTTGTAATTTCTTGTACTCTGGTAACTTGATAGAACATATGGCAGTGACAGCCTGCTGGTTATAATATATATACTAGAAATGTCTTTATCTAAAGTTCATTATAGTATGAAATATTGTTCCTAAGGTCAAACTTAAAAGCTTTTAATGCCTATGATGAGAGAGTTAGGTGCGACTTAATATTTAGCTGCAGTATGTATCATTATGCTATAATTAATATATATTTTTGTATTCTTTTGATTAATAAACAAACTTTTCAACCTGGCTGTGGGTAATGCAAAAAAAAATAAAATAAAATTATAGAGTTGGTTGACCTGCATTAAAAATTGTAGATCGCCGATTATTTTGGGAGCGCTGTAATACATTCTGGATTTTTTCCGAATATGGATTATCATAGTCGAAAATTCATGCTCGATCTCCTTAATCTTTCCAACAATAATAGCCACTCGGTCGTGTTCTTTGATGCTTTTTAATTGTTGTTATTCCTCTGACTTCTTTCTCATTTAGTGAAATTATCCACCTCTATATTGTAGTCAATATAACAAGTTTCTTCGTGAATGCGCGGCTTCTTTTCTTGTTAATCCTTCCTCCTGGATTTGCTCTTGACATTCTAGTATAGACCAAAAAAAAAATTGGATATCTTTTTTTTTTTATGTTTCAAAATTCGTTGTAAACGTGCGTGAAAGGGTTTAAGAAGGAAACGCATTGAATGTCTTATAGACAAAGAAATAGAAATGGGGAAAATGCCCCGAGTAAATTAAGGAGAGATCCATGATAATTAGGTTCGGATGTAAATTCTCTATTAAAGTTAAAAGAAGTATGAAACTCTCACAACCCTCCGAAAAAAATCGAAGAAAAAGGGGGATAAATGTGGATATATAGGAATACACTTCTTGAAAATGTAATACAATAGACATGCACGATTCGCCAAAATAAAAGTGAAAAAAGAACATTATTTCATAAGTTCTTTTCTAAATAAATTGCAACATCTAAGAATTTATTCGTTATTAGTTAAGAAAAGGAATAACGATTTTCCTTTTTGTGAGGGCAGATTTAAGATGGTTTAAGTAATTTATTGTAATTGAACAAAATGCGACAGTTCAAAAAAGCAAAACAAGTTCTGTGCCAAATTGTGATGTAATTTTAGAATACGCGCATTGGACTTTTTTCTGCTGGCATGAAAATAGGATTATTGAGTCAATGTAATTAGAAGGGTATGTGCTGCATGTTTAGTGACACCTGTCGAAAACTAGAATAGGGTATGCCCGCACTATGGTACATTGCATGCTGCATTATTTTAATGGAAATGAATAACAGTCCACACAATGCATCTCATATGCAGCTCCTCAATAACAATTCATAGTTACCGGCCCAGCAAGTAGGGTAGGTTTATGTTTTCTGCGAGAATGTTTCTAGACTACTAGTTCATTCATAGAAATTCTCGATGGAAAAGGGATTTTTAAGATATAATTCTAATAATGTAGTAATAGGAGTTCTTTTACACGTATTATGCATTAACTCATGGCCGAAAACATCTGCTTAACACTGCATTTTAGCATTTATTTATTTTTTCCGGAAAAAAAATTTATTGAAAACATTCAACCGCAATACACATACCTAAAATGTACAGTAAATTCACGCGACAGAGCACACCTGATTAAGGAAAGAAATAAGTCTCATGTCCAAACACTGAAATTTATTCTGTAGCAAATCCTCTTATTTTCATACTTTATTTTTGTGCCTCTTGCTGATTCTGAAGAGATTCCCTATGCTATTTATAGATTTATTCATACAATTAGCCTTACAAATTATGAAAAATTAATAATTTTTATTTACTTCTACAACAACAATGCATACCATTTAACTCATTATGGGTTTTTCGCTCGAACGGTCGACCATTTTAAATCGTTACCTGAGAAGTGTCCGACATCTAGTGCATCCTGTATCAACTATAGATCTCGGAGATCTCGCAAACCTCACATGTCCAATAAAAATTTTTTACGCCATATGAGAATAATTATATTGAGTACAGTGTTCTGTTTTAAATTTAAAAGTATTTTCCCCCACTTACATTTATCAATAAACCATCTTATCATTGTGAGATCATCACTCTGCTTTTTTTTTTTTTTTCATCTTAATAACTAGCGCAGTTTTATTCAAAATAATAATAATAGTAATTAAATAAAAAAGATAAATCCCGAAATGACATTATTGTGGAAGTCGACTAAAAGGAATTTATTGAGGTAGAGCGGTTCACATGCATCGGCGTTGCGTGCTTTCCGTGACAAGTGTGCATATCGTTTTTGTTATTAAAGATCTTCCGATTACAGCTTACAGTAAGATAAAACTTTATCAAAATACGGTATTTGTTACCATATTCTAAACAGTTTGTAAATATGTTAATACATATCCCTATCCCCACTAGTGACACGGAGAACATGTGGCATTATCTCTCTCTACTAGTTTAATTCATTCTGAGATATACTAAACGTTCAAAAAAAAAAAAAAAAATAAAATAAAATACAGTAAATTATGACATGAGAGACAATTTTATCCTAATCTATATACATTCTTATTTAAAAATTAATAAACTTTTCATCTTTGCATTCACTCGCTGGTTCATGGCATTCCAACATTTATATCCGATAAGACCGACACCGTGAATTTTTAATAAACAAAGGCGTGGATTTATTTATCATAGGTCAGTCAACAATTAATACCCATATGTATCTTAAAATGCATTGTTATTACGCATAATTACAGATTTGGTGCGAAATTCGACTTTACTGCTATATGTAGTGTACGTAAATTGTATTTTTGTTGCACGAATTCGAAGATTTTTAAATAAGTTAATTATGCTTTGTTTGCTTAAAAGAGTTATTGATGCTTTCGGTAAATCCATAATAGCTGGTAGTTTCATCGATTCAAATAATATTTTCCTTAATCGATCAACTCAATAGTTTCTTCAAAAGTTAAGAAAACTGCGATTATCTCTAATTCCGAAATCAGATTATTTTTTATACTTTGTTTATTTCCTGTTTTCCTTTTCAATTTCGTGGACTTTCAAATTAAATATTCAATTATAATAAATAAATTCTTATATAAGATCCAAGAATCTCTCCTTAATGTGCTCAATGTTCAATAAAATTATGGAATACATCTTTGTAGTTCAGCCTTCCTCGAACTACGTACACAAGACCTCGCAACATAAAAAAAAGCCTAGAGAAACCTCTAGCAAAAATTGTGAACCAAAGACTACCCTTGATTACATCCAAATGCCGAGAGCCTCTGAAATTGAGATATCTGAGTTCATAAATCGTTCGGAAGAGCGGATTGGCACGAAAACTCCAAACGGATTTTTTGTCTACAGACGAATATTCACTAGGGAGGTCTCGAGACTTAACCATAGGTTGGACATGTCTAATGTGTCTAAGATGGCGAGCTGTCAATGGCACAATGAAGACATAACGGTTCGTGAGGAGTACAGACGAGTCGCGTCAATAATTGGCAGAAGAATCAAGGAGCGCGAACATGAACTCTCCAAATCTTTTTTGGGGGGATTCATTCCATATATCCCGCAAGAACTTCATCTTTCTGCAGGACCTAACCCACATGATGTCGTCGAACAGTCTCCGTATATCCCACAGGAACCCTCTCCTTCCCTGGTGTCTGAACATGTGCTATCTCAAGCTTTTGAGGGGGTATTCGTTCCGTATATCTCGCAGGAACGTCTTCCTTTTGAAGGGCCCAGCCAACAGGGAGTTGCGTACGAAGAATTAATGGCGTGTCCTATCAGCGAAAGAATCGAAGAGGGTGAACTTGATCTGTCTCCGTATATCTCACAGAAGCCTTTTCCTTCCCTAGTGACTGAACATGAACTGTCTCAGACTTTTGAGGGGGAATTTGTTCCACTTATCTCACAGGAACCTTTTCCTTCCGGATGTCCTGACCAACAAGTTGTTATGGACGAAGGATTGTCGAGATACTTGTATGAGTGGTATTCTAAAGACAACATATTTGATGAGTTCTTTGAAAAATTAGCGTAAACGGTTGATGTTAGTATGGTAAATGGTGGGATTATGAATTCTTATGCCCAATTTAAGAAAAAAATTTGTTATGTACTATGTCATAAAATTATTTTAATCAAGTCGAGATTGGTTAAATGGTGGAATTATGTGAAAAGAATTCCCATTGATGAAGTTCCATGCCCAATTTAAGAAAAAAAAAAATCTACTATGTACTATGTCATAAGATTATTTCATTAATATTATGGTTAGTAGAGATTGGTGAAGTGACTAAAAATAATGTTATATTAAGAATTTTAAGTTTAGTAAAAATAAACGATAAGGCCATACAGTATTAAAGTTCATTAACGATAATTACAAAGGTTACTGCCGGTTAATATCCGGATAAATTAGATAAAAAAAATTGATATGGTGTTCCAAATCTTCCAGATAAAACGAATACGGTATAATAGTTAAAACATGGATAATATACAGTATTTATAAATAATGCTGTTGTTCGAGTGATGATACTGTATGCCAGTATAAATACTACGCCACAATTTTCGAAGTTACCGACGAACCAACCAGCGGAGATTAGTTAAAACCCGTGATCGACATTAAGAACTGAACGCGATGCAAATGTTCTTAATGTCACAATGCATTATAGCATTAAGATAATTATTAAATAAAACTATATGGCATGACTTCGCCAGCTAAAAAAAAAAAAAAAAAAAAGCATTATAGTATTAAGAGGTTATTATATGATGCGAACTAAAACGTGCCAAACTTGCTAGAACCATACATGAGCCTCACTACGGAAATTTTTTCTATTGGACACATTTGCAATATACGTACAGTTTGCGGAAAATAATGAAGCTAATGGAAAATTGGTTCGTGATACATTGTGATGTGCATTGTGAAAAAAAATTTACAGACACAAATTGTACGTGTTCATGATTAAATAAAGATTGCGTAAGCATGACAAACAGTTATGTCAGGTTGAACGAGAAGATTGGAAAGTCTTGTAACTGGTTGAACAGCAAGTCTTTTGCTATCCCCGCAAAAAAAAAAAAAAAAAAAAAAATCCTTAATAAATTGGTGAATGGCAAAGATTATTTTATACCACTTTCTTAATACGCATTTTTCTTCATGACATTGTATATTATACCTTTCCACCGATTTGCCAATCTCGCTCTTTGTTTCGATAAATATTGATTTAGAGCACCAGATATTTGATCTCGTGGCAAGATTGTTGTTTGTGTAACGCTTAGGTAGTGGAAACTTTATTACAGTATATACGTATAAATACAGGTGATGACTTTGAGATTTACACCGTCTCCCAAAAAGAACAAAACACCTGATCATCGATCTTTAAGTGTTAAAATTTTGATCAGATCATTATGAAATTTATAGTATATACACTAATCTATTTGGTGTATACATTAGAATAGTGATTAAAATAATAAAAAAATTTTTTATGATGCAATTAATAAAAATTTACTGTTGGGCAACTTTTGGCATTTTTTTGTAAAAATATAAAAATGCAAAAATTTATTCAAACATTGTATAAACCAAATGTTTTCAAGACAGTTATTTATAGAGAAAAGGGTAAAGGCTATTACCTTATTAGAAGAAGATTATAGTTTACGTCAAGTTGCTGCCAAAATTGGTAACAATGTTCATTATTTCACTACATCTAAACTTAAAAAAAAAATCTTAAAACAAACAAATTAGAAAATAAACCTATTTCTGGTCATCCACCTAAACTTACTCTACCTGAAGAATGTATTGTCATTTGAAAAATTCTAAAAGAAAAATGTAAAACTGCTATAGATATATGTAGATCTTTTTTTTTTTTTAAAGCTGGCGAAGTCATGCCATGTAGTTTTTATTTAAACATTAATATTCTGTTATATACACAAATTAAATTGCAAGAAAATACATTTATGTTAGGAAAAAAACTAATGACTTAGTATCTCACAAACCCTGCAACTTGCTGCAGTTCACCATTTTGGTAAATATTAGCATGTCATGACTCCACTAACACTGATATTTATATGAAATAAAGAGTTAATACTAAAACAGTTTTGTAGTATGTTTCTCATATTATGGTTTGTTAGTTCTATGTACAAATTTCTGCTGACATCTGTCTTGTTTCCTTCATTCCCTGAGGCTTCTTTTCTGGATATTTTAGTGTTATTTCCTATTCGTTCTCATTTCATTTTCCTAGATATGTCCTGTGTCTTCCCATTCTAGGATCAAGTCACATCTTAACCTCCAAATACTTTTTTTCTCTTGCCAAAGTTATACTGTTGCCTTTTTTACTGAGCTTTGGCTTCCTTTTCTCTCCTGTGATTTTCTTTGCTATCCGAATTATCTTGTGTATAATGACCCCTCTGATTCCATCTGTTGGTTTTACCATCTCCTGGTTTTCTTTCTTTTTGTCTGGTTTGAGGAGGTGTTCCCACCTACTTTGAATAGATTGTGACTGTTGTTGCCATTGGCTCTTGATGCACATTTTTATGTCAAGAGTTTTGTGAGTTTCTCAATTAATCTTGTTTTGTTGAGTCCACAAGTGAAAGGATGTAAATCTCTTTCTTTCTGTCCTCCGCAGATTACACATTTTGTTGACTTGTATATCCATGGTTTGCGTGTATTCATATTTGCTATTGTGGAATATTCGTTGGACCATCTTTTCCATCAAAAAGTTCTATCCCTGTGATCTTCTAGACTGGTCTGAAGGGAGGGGATTTTGGATGGCATCAAGGTTTACATAGTTAGTTTCCAGTTTATCTTCTTGCTTTTTTGTCTTGTTAACTATATTTGGTTTCATTGTAATGTACTTCATTTACTGGCCCATTTTGTTTTTAGGAGGGTCTTGCGTATTGTTTTAAAGGGAAGGTCACGAAGAACTGGTCTCATCTTAATGTTGTATTGTTGCTTATAGTCTTTAGTTCTTGGATTTTTATTATGTCCTTGAAGCTGTCTGTGAGGTTGGTGGTCTCTAGTTTGTCTGCTTGTTCATTTCCTTTGTTTCCTGAGTAGTTTTTTATTTTTGTCCACTGAATTTTAATGTACTGTATTGTGATGATTTCTCTAATTGTATCAATTAAGATCCTGTTAGGACCCATAGGCTTAATTTGTAATTTTATTAATCGTAACTGTTTGATTATTACAAATAAGTAGTTATACATATAGTTATAGTAAATCTATTTTACATGAATAGCTGTATATATATTTAAATAATGCTATGTATCACTACTACCAGCTCAATCACAAACTGGAAGCATGTACAATTCCATCTTAATTATTTCTAGAACAATTTTTATTAAGAGTATTCTAGTTATCAGGCTGTTATTCAGTATCCTGGATCCCAGTTTTCAATCTTTCGAAATGATCCGCGAATTTCTCCTCCTACCAAGGCCTTCCAATAATAAAGTCTGTGATAGCTGATACAGCCACATGCATGAGAATAAGTCCTAAGAACATGCTACCAGTTTGGAGATCTACTCTTATTATTATCCTTTTTATTGATAATGTGATTGTGTTAATGGTAATTCTATTTGATTTCAGATTATAACATGATCACAATCTATATATAGACCAAATGCTATATTAAAAACATCAGTTAATTTACGCTTATGCATGGATAGATTCTTTTCCTTATCAAGCTGGTCTTGTGTCTTATTGGTGGAATTGAACTCAAATCTTATGATTGTTGACCTTTTATGAAATGCTAACCACTGCATTATTGGCCCATTGATCTGTGTTTTATTGCCATACTTGGATCACCGGATTAGCATCATGAGATAGATAAGATCTTCATATCACTTGTGGCTTATTTTCACTTGACCCTCATGTGGTATTGAACTCTGGATCTAGTGATTGCGACTTGGGAGTACTACCAATGTGCTATAGAATCACAGGTCAGATATATTTAGTTCCTTAAGTAAATATAAAAAAATAATATTAGTGTCAACATGATTCGAAGAATTCTTAAGAAAAATGGATTTAAAGCATATACTGTATATGGTACAGAAACCTTTTTTAAGTAAAAAATATAAAAAAATCTAACTAGAATTTGCAAAATTATATAAAAATTGGACCATAGAAAATTGGAGTATGGTGGTTTGATCTGATGAAACTAAATTTCAACTTTTTGAAGCTGAAAGGCATAAATATTGCTGGAGAAAATCTATAAAATCTTTAAAAGATCAACATATAATTCCTATAACTAAATTTAGTAAATATAGCATTAATATATAGGGATGTTTTACTTATTATGATACAGGATATTTATCTAAATTGAAGAAAATCTTAATGCAGAGTTTTATAGACAAATTTTGAAAAAAAAATTAATTTATTCATTAAGATATTATCATTTAGCTCCTAAAGATATTATATTTCAACATGATAATAATCCTAAACATAAGACTAAAATAGTTCAAAGATGGTTAAAAAATAACAAATTAGAACTATTTCTTGGCCATCAAAATCTCCAGATTTAAATCCAATAGAAAATATCTGGAATAATATTAAAAGAAGAGTTAATAATTTAGAGATTAATATTAATGACAAAAAAACTTTCTGGAATAATTTATTAGAGATTTGGAATGAAATATCTGAAAAAACTTATAAAAAATATATAGAAACAATGCCTAAAAGAATTAATGATATTAAGGCAAAGGGTGGTTATACAAGATGGTAATAGAAATAAAATATATTTATATAATTATATATATTAATTTTTTATAATGTTGTGGGCTATTTCGGCAAGTTCGTCGCTAATCCGTGTTGCCTCGTGTAATCCAGACTTCTCAAGAATACTCACAAATGACACAAAGAAGAGAATGCCTCCTATAAAAAACGCTTAGGGAAGGCAAAGGCATGGTGATTGACTTGGCCAAAGGTAAGTGTCTCTTTATTGCATTCTGTTTCTTTGGTATATTACTAACTCTTATCTCTATTCTCAATTAGGGTTGTTTTTCCTAATACATTCAGCTTTGACTTTTTTGGCATACATTGGTAAGCTATTTATACTTTTCTATCTAACAATGGTTATCTACTTTACAATCGGCTATACTAACCCTAAGCTTTGATAAACTTTCTATACTTTTCAATTACACACAGTTCCCTTATCAATACTCAAGTCTTATCTATCATTTCTTACCTTGTGACACTCAATTTTTTATGCCAGACTTTCAGGCTTTTGAATTTTAAACCATTACGTGTAAATTGCATCACCCATGTGACCCATAACAATAAATAAATAAAATCATCATTTTTTTAAAAAACTCCAAAAATAATGCAACAGTAAATTTTAAAAAAAATTATCATAAAAATTTTTTTTTAATTTAATATTATTTTAACTAATACATTATTTAAGCATACTTATATTCTATCTATATTATAAATTTCATTATGTTTTGATCTGATCTGATCTAAATTTTAACACTTAAAGATCGACGATCAGGTGTTACGTTCTTTTTGGGAGATGCTATAAGTTTTGCTATTGCTATATAAATCAAGCTGTGTTATCAGCACTCAACAATAATCTTAGAAATGCATATATTGAAATAAATAATCAATAATATTTCTTTAATGTGATATTTCTAATCAGACAATTTTCACAATGCGTCAATACATCCATAATTATATGATATTAACTAAGTACATATTTTTGAATAATTGTTTCGCCCAATACAAATCTACAATTCACACTGTCATGGGCTATCCCAGCAAGTCCGTCACTAATCCGTAGTACCTCGCTTAACCAGACTTCTCAAGAATATTTATAAACGACACAAAAAAGAGAACGCCTCCTATAAAGAACACTTAAGGAAGACAGAGGTGTAGTGATTAACTTGGCCAAAGATAAGTGTCTCTTTATTGCGTTCTGTTTCTTTGGTATATCACTAACTCTTATCTTTATTCTTAATAAGTGCTGTTTTTCCTAACTCATTCAGCTCTATTCTCAAAGAGGGCTGTTTTTCCTAACACATTCAGCTCTACCTTTTCAGCATACATTGGTAAGCTATTTATACTTTTCTAACTAACAATGGGCTATCTATTTTATAATCAGCTATACTAACCCTAAGCTTTGCTAAACTT
>CAJVPT010001129.1:0-23212 GCA_910592055.1 Acaulospora colombiana
TGGGAGATTGGATATCTCTTTTTGATTTTAGGACTAAAGGAATTGTCCTAGTTTTCTTGATTTATTAATAAACTTGGATTCTGAGTAAACTATATTTCTTTGGAAATACTTTGTGACTCTGTTTAAAAGATTCTTGGTGAATCTCTTCTTGAATATTTCTTTATTATAAACTATTTCTTTAAATTTTTTCTTTGGAAATTGTCCTTTTAAAAGCAATTCCACTTGGATACACTGGTCAAATATAAATTTAATCACAATACAGAGTTATCCTTAATATTTATTCGATTTAATATTTTATAACTGAATAAGTTTTAGGATTCCCAATATTTTAATTGTATTATTTGAGTCTAATAATTGTTATAAGATCTGCTAGAATCTTATTATTTAATCTATTACAAAGGTTCATAACTTGGTTTTCTTTTTATAGAATACTTTTAAGATTATAGATTTTGAAATAGTATATAATACTATTGAAGATTTTTCAGCATAATATACTTTTAATTTTAAATAACTTCTAAATCTTGCTGTTAGATTTTCACATATTTTTCATGATAACATACTATATTATTTTAATTTTTATTTTAGATATTAGAATTTTGTTCAATATATATAAGACCTATTTGTTTATTATCTTTTTTTTTTTTAACATTCTTATTATCATATCAATTTTACTATAGATTTTTTCTTTTGTTTCTATAGAATTTTTCTGATTTCTTATTTAGATATCCAAGAATCTAATGCCTTTTTTCTATTTAGTTTTTTGACCTTTTCATTGCTAATTCTAGATTTAATCCTACTAGAGTATTAATCAGAATTGTTAATAATAATAAACACTGATTTACTACTATTGATTTATAAGTCATTAGTTATATATAATATTCATGCTGTTTCTAGGATTTGTTCAATATCTTATTTTGATTGTACTATTCAGGTAATATTATTTATAAAGGCAATTTTTGTATATCTAGATTTTAGCTTATAATGTTTTTTATCTTTGAGATTTGAATTCCATCTAACTAATATTTTGTAATCTTTATTTTTATCAGTTTGAATTTTGTACAATGGTGGGTCATAAAATATTTTCATAAAAAAAATAAAATAGTTTTGTCCTGATCTATTTTATTTCTAACATTATTTTTTTATTATATAATTTTTATATATTATTCTGAACTTATTATTTTTAAAGAGATCAATTATAATTTTAATAAAGCTTGCAAAAATTTTAATTCTTTTTATTGCTTTTTGTAATATATTTAAGCTCATAGTATTATATATTTTAACAATATCTTAAAAAAGTATCCATAATTCTTTTTTGTTTTCTCTTATCTCTTCATAAATATTGTTTAATACTTAAATCAGTTCTGCAATACTTTTTTCAAGTAATCTAGTATAGTTTGGATCTTTCAAGATTTTATATATTTTATAGTTATTAATTAATCTATTGATAAAATTCTTTGTAAAGTATTTTTAAGTAACCTTAAAAAGAACAATTGATCCTGTGTTCTAAAGTTCACATTTCCATAATTTCAATTTGGCAATTGAATAGATACGACTCTGTTTTCATTTATCTGAATTAATTTTTATTTCAGGAATTTATTGTACATTTTTTAAATATATTCTTTACTTTGAGTATTCAACTTTTTGAGCATTTCATAACAAATTTGTAATTTCTTAAAAGCTTTGTTGTTTGGAAGTGATTGAATAGTTTTGTTTAATTCTTCTTGTGATATTGATTCTACTAGCTCTATATATTAGCTTTTATCAATATCTGTCTTAATATCATATTTTTTTTTCCACTCTTTTGTTAAAAATTATAATCTACACATTATTTTTTGAAGGCTTCGTTATGATATCTTTTAAATTCTTTTTCAATATTTTTTTTTTTTTGGCATACATATTCCTAGTTGTTATATATAGTCTTGATCTTTTTAATATTATTTTAATTCTTTTTTTATCTAATATTAAATTAATCATTTTTTACAAATTATTTTTCAGGTCATCAAATCTTTATGCTAATATCTTTTTAATTTCTTCTTTTATTATCTTATTTTTTTACCCTGACAGTTAATTTTGAGTATTTAATTGTATCCTATATCTCTTTTTAAAAGTTCAACCATAATATATTATCTATATTATATTATAGATATAGGTTTTGAATTTAGAGTTCAGGATAATATTTTTTATTATGTTTTTGTATAGCTATATTAAGTGCTTGATATCTTCTTTTTTTCTAAAGTTTTTTTTACCTTTTTAAGTAGTATATTTGGTTGAATAACTTTTCTATACTTAATAAATTCTAATTTAGACTAATATTTTCTTTTTTGATTAGGTCTTCTTTTTTAATTTTCAATTTGAAAAAAGCTACTGAGATTATTTGATTTTTGAATATTTTTCAAATTTGATTTATCCATTATTTTGTTATTAACTCATATATTTTTTTTCTAATAAAGGAATTATTTTTGTTTTGAGTTTATGATCTATATATTTCAATAATTCTTTTATTGTTTTTCTGTAGATCCTTTTATATCTATTGTTTTAATGGTTCTGTTGGATTAATTGAGGATTTTACTTCTTGAAAAGAAATTGTTGTTTTATGGTATCACTATTAGTATTACTGTATGTAATTACTTCTTGTTGTAATAGATAGGCCCTGGTTTTTAAAGTGAACTATTGAAAATTGTGTTATACTATAGAATATTCACAAGTAATTAATTCTACTCTACTTATAGTATTTTATTTAGTTGGTAATTTGTTTTTTTCTTTCTAAATTGTCTATATATCAATGAAGTCTTTGTTATCAAAAAGCTTGAAAAGTGGAATATTTGGTTTCTATAAGGTTTTGAATATTACCTTAAATATTGATGCTCTATATTTTATAAGGTTATAAGCTATATTAAAGTTATCTATAATGATTATATAGATATTTTTTTCAACTTTTCTTGGATTAGCTTTTTAATTTCATTTTGATATTTTCAGCCTTTTTTTTTATTATTAAATATATATATTTGAACTATACAACTTTTATTTCTTTTGATTCAGAAATTTGTTGTTATTATATATTCTTTATATTTTTTTATTAAAGCTATTATTTTTTCTAGATCTCCTCTTATTAGAAAATTAACTTCTACTCCATATAATGTTTTTTTATTTATATCAGAGAAGTATTTATAAAGTAATTAATCTTTAAATATTTATTTATTGTTAGTAACTGTGAGTATTGTTTTATTAAATCTTAATATTCATATTTCTTGTTTTTATATTTTTAATAGGTTTTGATAATTTGTTATATTTATTATTCCTCAATATATATGATAAATATAAAACTCTTTTCCGTTTTCTTGTGGCGCAGTAGCATAAACCACAAAAACTCAAGAAAAAGTTGAAAAATGGAGAGATCTAAAAGATCACAATACTTAACCAGCAGGCCTAACTATAATATCGACAAGCTCACTAGAGGTACAGCCAGTCTTATTGGCAAAGAAACATACAAAAAACTCGAAAAGAAACCCAGTATCAAACAAACAGCTTCGCAAAAACAAACTACTCCTTCACCCCTTAACACCTTACAAACAACAACTCAAGACAACGATACCATCACTGGAACAACATAAGATACCAATATGGAAAGAACCCAATACACCTGGAGCAAATAGATAGAAGAGGGGCAAAACACACATAACAAGGCACAGCACAATACAGGTGAAACACGGCGCAAAACTGATGAAAACCCCTTAGCAAAGGGTGAATAAATGGCAACCGACAACCTTAGACTAGCAAGAGTTAATGACTCAGATATTGAGATGGATTTCGATAACAACACTTCTTTCCAAGAAAAGCAAGACTGGCAAATCCAGGGAAAACGCATGAAAAAAGAACCAAGATAAGGAAGCAAACCGAGACTCCGCTCTCCCTTCGATAGAAACATTAAATATGGCAGAGAAAGAATCAAACTTGGAATCAAAGCAGATTTGCTACCAGGAGATTCCGTAGGAAAAAAAATCACTTTTCTCACCAAGGCACTTAACTCTCCCGAAGGACTTTTCACAATTCAAAGTGAATGAATAGAGGAGATCGAGCATAACATTACTATCTTTGGAGACAATCACTCTGCAAAAACAGCTGGCAACATAAACCTAACTGAAACAAGTAACACCAAACTCACATCACTTCCCAAAACAATTGCAAGACTCGATAAGAAAATGAGCATCAGGGTATGGGACATTTCCTTGAATACAAAGTTCATAGATGTGCAACAAACATTCGTCAAGTTCAGACCGATAATCAATATCAAGATGACAACACAACAAATGTGGCAGTCAGCCATGATTACATTCTCCAACTTGGAAGATAAACACAAAGCACTTGAATATTGGAGTATCCTTATCAAAGCAGACTTAGTAAGAATCTTTAATGCAACCTGGGACCTATCAGAAATGAAGAACAAGGGAACTCTATCTGTAAAGTTAACCAATCTCCCACCTGGGACCCGCGCATTTGACCTTAAGCACATCTGTCAAAAGTTACAAGTCAAAACCTACTACATACTCCAGTTAATGTCATACAAACCAAGGAAATATGTGGTCCTCAGTTTCAGCAATGAACAACTTCTTCAACAGGTACTAAAGAAAACTTTCTGTCTTGGGGAAACCATCCTGACATACAAACCCATCGACACAAAACTCTGCATCATTTGTGACAGCTCTGACTACCTCATAGCCAACTATACAATTAAAGAATGAAGAGAACAATAGAATGAGTACAATTACGAACAAGTCCAAAAATTCTGAAAATTATACAATTGATTCAAACCGGCCAAATCCATGCACATCCGTAGACTAACACAACCATCAAGAAGCACTAAACTCTCCAAACCAGGATTATATACCGCAGCCACCAGAAGTACTCACAACATTCCAGAAAATGAACACAACTCGGACTCAACAGACAACATCCTCACAGCCCTCAATGCAATTCGCGAAAAACTTACTTCCATCAAAGAATCATTAGAAAATCTCGATAAAAGAATTGACAATCTCGAATGATACTGCTATGCAGATGCAGAAGATATGGAAGAGGACAACACAAATACCGACAATCATATCGAAATAATAGTAGCTGAATCCTCAAATATATAAGACATTCAACAGCAACAACAACAACTCCATCGATCAATAGGAAACATGGACAGAACCATGAATGCACTAGTATCAACCATCACAAATATTTTTCCAAGCAACTCAAGACAGCTTCCCTTCACACATCAATAATATGGGTAATACAAGTAGCACAACCACTGAACAAGAAAATAACAACTCTTGAAGTAACAATACATCAAGAAATAATAACAACACCTCAAACAACATCACAGTCTCCAATCACATAAACACAAATGCAAGTACCTCGAACAAAACAACTCAAAACATTACTATAACAAACATCTCACCCCTTAGCAACAACTCTGGAAAAATATACAACTACTCAAACATCCCACAACATTCTGAAAACACATCACAATATAACTCAACCAATGCTGAACAAAACCACACGAAACCTTACTGGACAGTAGCCACTCTAAACTGTAGAGGTCTAAACAACCCCTTTAAAAGAGAAATCTGGTTCACCATATGGTGCATGAATGACTTGGACATAATAATATCAATAGAGACCAATGGAACTAAAATTAATACGCAACACTGGAAAACAGAAGACTACTCAATATGGTAGAAAGGAGATAACAATATTGGTGCTGGCATAAGAATCGCAATCAAGAAATCTCTCTCCGACCATGTGATAGAAATACAATGCTTCTTGGATCGAGCCATATGCATAAATATCGCACTTCCAAACAAACTTTACTGCAGAATCATCGGCATATACTCTTCTGCCAGAGCTGGAAAGCTTAGAACAGAAATACAAAAACAAATTGTAAAATGAATCAAACAGCATAACAGTGTGAACTGATACATAATAATAAGAGGTGACTTCAACATCAGCCCATCACAGAAAATAGACAAAATTAACACAAACAGAAAAATACATAGAAACAAAACAAATAGCTTCTGCGAACAACTCCACGAGCTAGGGATGATTGACATATTCAGATACCACAATCCTTAAGCAAAAAAATACATCTAGTACTTGATGTCCTCTTCAAGCAGAATCGATATGATATGGACAAACACGCATCTCACATGGTGCACTATAGACTCATTTATCACAGAAAACACAAACATTACCTCTGATCACAGTATTCAAATAACATACATCGAATTATGGTAGATAGACACAAAGGTCAAATATAACAGACACTATAACATTAATACTTGCTTCCTCTGGAAATGGATGACAGATGAACAATGGAAAGCATTTATAGCAAATCTTGACACATTTGTACCCACACTCAATAAATTACTCACACAAGACCCAACCAATGTCAACAAAGGATGGAACCACCTCAGACAAGTTATTTTGAGTTTAGCAAAAAAACACATTCACAAATACAAAGAAAAACAGAGAAACAGACCCAAGAACTTTAATCCATCCAAACCACTACTTCTTATACAACTGACACAGTACAAAAGACAGATTAAGCTGCATAGCCAACATGATGACAAAGCAGACTTGGAATAGCTGAGCAACCTCTACCAAGCCATTTTCGAAAAGACCCCCATTGACTGATGATCACCAGAATCAAACACTACTGCAATCATTGAAGAAATTGATAAACTGATAGCATTGGAGAAAATTGTCAACAAGAAAGATATAAATACCAAAACCAGAGAAAACACCAACCAAGCCCTCAGAAACTGAAACAACTGATATGACATGGATAAGAAAAAACTAATCAGAACTCTACTTGCCAATCCTAAACGAAGCATCTTTACAACCAAATTAATCAAACACGAAGGCAATGAAAAGATTCTCATCTATAATCCCCAAGAAATAAAAGAAACAGTCCACTCTCACTTCAACAACTGGACAAAAAGAAACCATATTCTAGAACAAAAAGGTACTGTATGACAACAAACATATCAACCAATCCTATATATCAAAGAAGAATGGTACAACCCTACATTATACCCATTCATCACTGAAGAAATAAAACAAACCATTAAAAAATCCAGTAATAAGTCAGCCTCTGAACCTTCACAAATCCCATACCTAGTCTACAAACATCTTAGTAAAGGAGCTTTAGACTCCATAACCATCCTGTTAAACAATATCCTCACATATGAAAAACTCACCAAAGAATGGAAGGAAGGGACAATATATCCTATACCCAAACCAAAGGACTGGCAACACAATATTAATATTACCTGTTCTATTACTATTCTATTATTCTGCTCGAATCCATCAAGAAAATTTTCACCAAACTCATTAATAACAGACTTACGAGGATCATAACCGAAAACGCAATTCTTTTAGAAAACAACTGGGCAGCTCTCTCAGGTAACAGCATATGTAAACCAATCACTATAATAAATCAAGTGCTCGAAGATGCAAGGGAACAGAACAAGCATTGCCTAATGCTCTTTCAAGACATGAGCAAGGCATATGACACTGTCAATATCGATCGCCTTACAACAGCACTCCACAGAATCAAAATACCACAGAAAATCATCAATATCATCAACAGCTGTTTCTCAAACAGATCCAATAAAGTTATCACATTCTTTAGTCAAATGGATCCCTATGATGTAGAAGAAGGTATCGACCAAGGAGACACAATTTCACCACTTTTCTGGTGAATTTATTATGACCCTCTCATTACAGAAATAAGCACTTTACAAGGCTACCAATTGATATGTCACAAACCTATACTTGACAACTGCAACCCAACCAAATTAAATATCTCAGTGGCAGCATACATGAATGATACCACCTTCATCACACAAAACAAAGAACAGCTGGAAACAATAATAGAAGTCAGTACATCATTCTATCCCTTAAACAACATTACCGTCAACCCACTCAAATCAGAACTCCTTATAATCAATGGTCTCCAAGACAGTATCACCTTTCTAGAATACGAGGTATCACCAATCTCAAGCACACAAGCAATTAGAGTACTTGGGATCTGGCATGAAAAATGAAGATGAAAGCACATCAATGCAAATTAATTAAAAGAAAAGTCACTACCATCTGTAATCAATTGATGAGGAAGGCCATTACAGATAAAATGCATAACTACATTATCAACTATTTCCTATTCCCATCAATAGAATATCTATTGAGTGATCTTGTCCTTACTCAAACAGAAATATCGTGGATCAACAAAAGAATACAGAACTCATTCAAGTGAAGAGTACACTTAGCCAGTTCAACCCCCACACCAGTTATACATCTTAGTAATCAATATAACTTAATAGAAATCAAGACCAGACAACAACAAAAACACTGCAGTAACCTGCAAGAACTATATGCTAGTAACAATCTAGCAGAATACATCATCAAACTGCGCACCCAACAACTACAGTGTACAGCATGATAGAAAGAAGACATTTTCATCAAATGCCCCAAAATCTTTTTAACAAAATCCAATCTAATTCAAGATATACTTTGAAACATACAAGTGAAAGACCTCTCAATCCAAAGACAAATAGAAACATTTATCAACACTGAACACCTCACATATATCGAAGACATAATGTCAGTAGAATGGTATAACAATAATCGAAAGGGACTCAGAGCACACAATATTTTATGGATCGAACAAGTCCTTAATACCTACTATACCAAAGCCCTCAACTGGTATCAAGTAGGAGCCCTGCATAACAAAATAATCAAGAAAAAAGAACCAGTATACTTCGCAACCCTTAGACACACGATACAAAACTATATCAACACACATGCTTCGTACAACAAGTTGAATTCTAAAGCTCAACTTCAACAAGAAACAGTGAATGCATAGAAGCAATTGGACAAACAAGAATGCTCCTGGTACATTTCCCAATGAAATCACGACCTACATTTAGGAAGAACAATCAGTAAAAAAGAGAACTACATAAAACTTCGACATTACACCATCACAAGTATCTCGCCCATAACACGATGTTCAGGCTGCGAACTAAACGAAAATATTGACAATTGACCTGACATGTGCTGCTTTAGAACCCAATCAGACCAAACCATCCAAGTTCCAATTATCAATATCACAAAAACAAATACAAGCAACAATAACAAACCTTGTCACAGACTCTAAGTTTTACCAAACAGCATACAGCAATGGATTGCAGAACCAAACTCAGCCTTCAATACCATCGAAATTGATCCTACCCCACAAAACTTGAAGAATCTGATCAAAGTGGTGTCATTATATGAATCTACCTTGAATAAGCTCACCCAAATTTACAAATATCTCAAGAACTTAAAACAACAAATATAACAATTGACAGTGCTTTCAAAACTAACAACCCTAATACTATGGGTATGGGTATAATCTTTTCAGATAATCCCTCCCCTCTAAATAAAGCGAGTATCTGCATCACAGGACAGAGCTCAGCCTTCCATGCAGAAATAATAGCTGCAACCATTGTCATTAGCACCCTACCATTTGGTACAGTAGCTACCATTCACACTGACTCACAAAAACTCATTACTAAACTTGAAAAAGCAAAAGGAGGAGGGATCAAGGATGTCAGCGAAATCTGACTAATCTATAATTTAGCCACCATAATTGACAAGGGACACACTCAGATTAAATGGGTCAAAATAAACAAAAATAGAAATACCAATACAGAGCTGACACAAGCAGATAAGCTCACAAAAGAAAGTCTAAAATATAACACACACAAGGGTACCTTACTACAAGGCTGTTTTACATAGAACATCATCTCTTTCAACTTCAATAGAAATACAGAAATAATAAGTACAATCCAAAAATCAATCAAACTCATGAGACAAGCAAAGCTCACACATCAATGAATTACTCTGGACAGAAACAAAGATCTAAGCACACCACTCAAAAGAGACATAGATTGGCAAAACTCGACTAAACTCTTACACTCCACCAAATTTACAGGTATATACACCAATACAATGAATCACTACCACAGAAAATTCACGATCAAACTATAGAACATGGAACTCCCCACCATGGACAAACTCCACATCAGATACCCAGATATATATAAATCATCGAAATGCTTCACCTGCAATCATATCGAGAACAACATACATGTCTTCAAATGCAAACATCATGGCATAAATATTCAAGAATTAATAATATCCACTATATATGCAAAAGCCACTGCAAGAACAATCAAAGGAAGCCCACATTGAATCAAAAAAGAAATACAAGACCACTTGGAAGACAACCAACTCTGAGACATAATAATTCAAGGTGGCATTAGCTGAAAGATTATTAAATGCCTACAACAATTTATTCTAAGGGAAACAATAATAGAGGTCACACATAGCATCATTAACAATATCAGATTCATCACATATAACATATGGGCAGACAGATGTCTCCGGATTCAAATATGGAAAAAAGCTACAGGAATTACCAATACCACCAAAAAAAAGAAAAATGACAATAATACACGCAAGCAAAAATGTTCCAACAAGATATACACTGACACAAAGGCAAAAAACCCGTCACCAACAATCATAGAAGAAATCATCAAAGGAACCTCAATCATTCTCACCATCATCACCGAACACACTAATGGCACCTAGTCACGTTAGTTCCTAATATAGGTACAACAAGCCACAAGGGATAAGAAAACTAGGCCCTACCACCATTGGCGGTAGGTGCCTATTATCAATTGGTTTTATTGTCTTGCTCTATATAGAAAAAAGTTTGTAAAATCTCTTTATAAATTCAGTACATGTAATACACACAATCAATAAAATAGGCAAGTTAAGTGTTTAAAAAAAAAATATATATATTTATTATTTTTCTTATATTATATGTTTCTATATGAATTACTTTTTTTTTTATCTTTTCCTTATTACTTATATTGTATATTCTTCTATATTCTATTTTTGCTTTGTTCGTTTTATTGTTTTTGAAGATTTCTTTTTGTTCTTTTATATGTAGATTTATCTCTTTCTCCCATTGTTGCTTTATATTTATTGTTTTTATTTTTTCTAACTGAATTTTCTTTTGGTTTATTTTTAATAAAAGATATAAGGACCTGCTATCTTTCTAAGAAGTTAATTCAACTAGTATACCTTTTTAAGAGTAGTTTGCACCTATTCTATTTTTTAATTTATTAAATAATTGATTTTTTCTTTCAATTTATCTATTCTATCATTGAGTCTCTTTAAGTTATTTAAGATTAGTTGTAGTAGTTTTTGTTATATATTATCTGGGTTTTTGATATATTATTATTAAAATTGTTTTTATTATGTTATCTTTTGTTTTAATAATTTATTGATTCTCTATTACTACTATTAGCTAGATATAAATGTTGTACAATGGATTTTCTATTTGTCTATTTTTTCTTATTGAATTTTACTATTTTTTCTTTCTCTGTAAAAGATTGTGGACTGATAGATTCTAGGTCTAAGTAGAAATCACTGTTAATATTACTTTTCTCTAAAAAATTCTTTATATTTTATTATTCTATTAATTCCTTTCATTTTCATGAAATATAATTGTATAGTTTTTTATATATTTTATACTCTATGATAATCCAAATTTTTATAGAAATATATGTTGTTTATAGGCTTTATTTAGATCTTCTCTTGTCTCAAAATATACAGTATCATTATAAAATTTTGTTTTTTCAAGATATGAGAGTCTTTTGATATATAGCAAGCTTTAACTTTTATTTCCTTAGTATTTTGGCTACCAGGCTTGAGTATATTTTGTTTATATTAAAAAGTCTTGCTAAGTAAGTATTACACCATACTATAATATTACTGATATCACTATCTCTAGTTCTATCTTAGTAAAAATTATTCTTGTTATTTCTGTTCCTATTGGAGTTATTCAAATATTCTTCAAATTGATATTAATGTATTTGTGCTGTTTAATGCATGCTCTTATACTAGTCAAAATTATGTTATTTAGTAGTTGAATTATTGTTAAATTTAATAAAATATAATAATAAAAACATTGACAAATTATTTTTTATTGCTTCCATTCAGCATTAAAAATATTAGCACAAAAATTTTAATATACTCTAGCAAAAAAATCCAATACAAAATTTGATAATATTGTAATAAAAAATTTTTTTTATATATTGCAGTAAAAAATTCAACAAAAGAATTGATACTGTAACAAAAAAATTTGACAAAAAAGTTGATATTGTAACAAAAAGTTTGACAAGAAAATTATTGTAACAAAAAAAACAATACTATAGTAAAAAATTCAACAAAAAAATTATTGTAACAAAAAATTTAGCAAAAGTTGCAAATCCAGTATTAAAATTTGATAAATATTTAAGAAATATAACAAATTTCATGAAATTTATTAAAAAATTACAAAATCAATTGATTAAATTATTTATCACATTTCTCTTTCTTCTCTTTTTTCTCTTTCACTTGCTTTTCTTTTTTTTTTAAAGATTTTGACTTAATTTTTTTAAAACTAGCCTCAATTAATTTTGTCTTATCAAATGTTTTTCAAGATTTTTTAAATTTTTTTCTAATTTAACTGCTCCTGATTTTACCCATTTGTACACTTTTTTCAATTTGTTATTTACCCTCTGAATAAAGATGGATCCTAAAGAGAAAGGTAGGGACAAAAATTAAATATTTCTTACTAGGAAACATTAAAAATTTTTAAATTAATAACTAAAAAAACTATCCACAATTGTTTTCTATTATTCAAATCATTAATTTATAGTATTTTTTAACTTTTGTTTCTATTAAAGTAAAGAGTTATAAATTTTGTCCTTCAAAAAGAAACATAAGTAATCTGCAAAATTCTATACTAAATATTTTAAGAACCTATTATTACCTTTGAATATATTAATAATTCTTTATATTTGGTAATTTTTATCTTTTGAATTTAACTGTTGATTTTTTACCCTTTTTTATTTCTTTTCTTGTTTACATTTTGAAATCTCTTTCAAACTATAAGTTCAATTCAGCAAGCTTTTTGATAATATCATATTATACTGTAGAAATATAAATTATCATGATATTATTCACAAGTCAGCTAAAATACTTAAATATTCATTCAAATATTTTATTTTTTTTAAACCTTTTGTTAGGTTAGGTATGTATACTTTATTAAACATGTGTATACTTTACATTAGAGAATGTATCATTAAAGTTAAGTCTCTATCTAACTCACGTATCTCTATCTTAAAGAATAATTAAAACTCTAAGTGCAACTTCGGGTATGATTTATTGTTCTGTTAACAGTTTAGGTAAAGATCCTTCCAACTGTTAACTTCATTACTTGCAGGTCACTACTGCAGTGTTCATCCAAATATTTCAATAAATATTTTAATTATAAATAATTATAATTAATATTTATCAGAAAATTTTTTTGATGAATAACTTTAAAGATCTCTACCTGTTAAAAATTTTTTAAAAATTTTTGAAAAAAAACTTTGAAAAACTTTAAAAATTTTTGAAATTTTGTAAAACAAAAATAATTTTATTAATTTTAATAATAAAAAACTTTGAAGATTTTTTATTTCAAAAAAATTTGGAAATATTCAAAGTAATAATATGTATATTAAAATAAAATTTATCAATAAAATATAGATTAATTTAGTCAATCAAAAATTTAATTTATAAGTTTTCATAATTTTGTCAATATGATTTCAATATTATTTTATTTTTTACAGCTATAAAGTAATTTTTGAAAGGTAACGAAGAATTGCATGCAGTTATAATATAACATAACTTCTTGGGATTTGTATTATATAAGGTTTCTAAAGTCTTTTCTTTTTTATTATTATCAAATAAAAGAAAAAAAACATGTAATATGTTTCAACAAATGATTTCAGGTTCAGGCTCTGGAAAATAACAAGAAAGTACTTTGAAGCCTTTCAAAAAACCCAAGAGTACATCCGGTATCCTGGGTTAAGCTTAAGAATGAAGATCAACACCTTATGCCAAAATGAAAACAGAGTCATCCCAAAAGTGATTAAGATTTCTTAGTTATTTTCTAGAATCGTTGCCTACTAAGAGGTTGCCTGAAGAATATTTAGATATATTATAAAAGATTTAACTATTTAAATAAATACTAATTTATATATTTAGTTTCAAATATAGTAATTGAGAGGCTTTTGGAGTCCCACAAAAGTCTTCATAAAAAATTGATCAATTATTAGAATAATAAAAAGCTATCGAGGATAAGGTTACCCATCTAGAAAATGAAATTCATATGAGTCAACATTTAATCACTAAACAAGATTTTATCAAAGTAAGATTTAATTTTTAATCTTCAAAGAACTTCAATAATATTTTAAATTCTATAATAGTATGTGATTAAGAGTATCATAAAGGAAGTCTTTTTTGAAAAAATATATATAAATTCCAAAGATTTTCACTGCCATACAAAGGAATATTTTCAGTGAGAACACTCAGAGTTCTTCAAAGGCCTCACAAAAAAATGTTAGAAAACATATTATAAAAAGTATATTCACCAAGTGATAATTATTACAGTTATTAATAATATAAATAAATTTATTAATAATTTTATTTATTTAATAGCTTGTGAGACAACACAGATCACTTTGAGGAACTATTGCTTTGAAAATCCGGAATGCCATGTTTTCAGTCTTTGGCAAAAACTCTTTGAATATAATTAATACAAATGCAACTGCTATCAAAATTATGGCCTGAAAAAATTTGCAAAAAATCTTGAAATACTTTGAAAATCTTCATATCTGTCCTAGGAGAGAAAACCAAAGTGTAATGGTACGCATTTTCAAAAAAGTCCGGCCAAAAGAGAATGTTTCTGAGAAACAAGTTGTATTCACTATCGCAATATGTCAAATTATTCTAAATATGTATAATAAAAATATTTAATTAATAAAGTGTTAATTAAATGTAAAATAGAAAAAAATAAGATAAGTTTTAAAATTCTTTGAAGTATTATAGAATTATTTGTTTACTAATAAAATATTTTAGGAAAAAATTAAAAAGAAAATGGAAGGCAATTCAAGTGATGAAGATCAAGAAATACATGAACAGGAAGATATTGAATTTCAAAGTACTCTGGAAGAAGTAGAAAATAATAAAAATGATTCAGGATTATAACTGGAAAATATAGAAATAGAAAGATCTATTTCAGCAATAAGTGATGTAAATGTAAATAATTAATAAAAATATATAAAAAAAGTAAATTTCAATAAATAAATTTTTAAAAATAAATAGACCTATGGGTCTATAGCACAGTAGTAGTGCTCCCAAGTTGCAATCACAAGATCCAGAGTTCAATATTACACAAAGGTCAAGTGAAATTTAGCCATCGGTGGCACAAAGATCTCATTTACATCATGGTGACAATCCAGTACCCTAGCATGGCTATAATAAGGAATCAACCACTTATCATGCCCATAATAAGACAGAAAATCAGCCCGGTGCGCAAGCTGACAATTAAAACAGGTTTCAAACAAGGCAAGGCTAAGTGGTACGACATCCTTAATCAAGACTGATCCCCTATCTGAGTGGCAAAGTTGGGTAGTAAGGCATTCTGGTGTTTAAGAAAAATACAAGACAGGTTTCTTAAAGAGGCAAAGATAGATTGCTACAAGAAGACAGGTGATAACAAAAACAAAACAGGTTCCCCATAAAAAATGTACATGCTAACAGAAGTTATAAAGATCCTGTATAAGAGACCCCTGACACCAGTGGTATTAGACATCTTAGGCAAGTTCTTGACACATTAGCCTCTCTTCACAGGGATAGCAATAGGTTGTTCGGTAGACTACGGTTCTAGGGAATGTCGCTTCAGATGGATGAGATTATATAAACATAGTTTAAAACTGGTTAGTACCCCATTAAATTGGTAGATTAAAACACCTCTCAGTATCTCTGACTTTGTTAAGAATTAAGAAAAAATCCTACACTAGATAGTTACATAATTCCCCTATCCTGGTTGGGTGAGACGTAAATAGATGCCCTACTATTCGTTGATTTGTAAATTCTTAGACAGTATGGGTAATTACTTATCCTGGTTATTCTTAAAATCTATCTTAATAATTAATAAAGGTTTCGATGCTAACACAGGAATGAGCTAGTATGTTTAAAAAAAAAAAAATTTTTTAAAAATAAATATTTTAATAATAATATGAAATTATTTTATTACAATTTAAAATATTTGAAATTATCTGGAGATATATATATAAATCTCTATTTTGAAGACTTTAAATGATAATAGAGCACCTCCAGAGTTTTATGCCCAAAAATCTCCAGAGATCTTTACCAAAAAAATTTCCTGATAAAAAAGATAACCCATCTCTAGTCCTACAAGATGCTCAATTCTAGATAGCATTATAGCTAAAATTCTCAATATTGACCACACCACTTTCACTAAAGCTATAATTCTAAGACAATATATTCTATACTTATGGACTCAAGGACAAGGAAAAGAGAATGATTTGCTGGCCCTCTTCTTGGAAGACAAGTATATGGAACTGATAGAACAAGAAGAAAAAACACATTGGTAACAACAAACAAAGCAAGAAACCATAGTTACAAACAATCCATATTCAAGTTTGACAAAACTATCAAATGAAGAAATAGCAATAGAAATTCAACCAACATACATAATATAAGTTCTCAACAATGTTGAAATAGAAATGGGTGATAAAGAGATTGAAAATTAATTGGAAATGGAGAAAATTCAAGAAGAAGTCAAAGAAGATAATATCACAGAGTTGTAATTCTACAATACTAGAAATAGATCAAAATCAACTAGTATTATTCTATTTTACATTATCAAAAATGGAGCATACAAACTGGGAACCTTAAAATCCAGAATATCAGGAGAAAGTGAAAAAGAAAGAACAGCATATCTCCAAAATGCTCTCAGCTTACCAAAGGAACTTCAACTATGCACAAAAGAATTTCTCAATAGTAATACTTGGACAATCTTCATTTTTGAAGAAAAAGAAGATGCTCTGAATTGTTTGGAGAAAGTCAACAAAAAGGAGAATAAGAATTTTATAATAATACCCATAAGTATAAAAAAATGAAAAGAGTAGAATTTCCACTTGATAAAAAAATTTTCAAGGAAAAAATAAAGAAGAGAACAAAGATCTATTTGTAATCCTAATTGATCTAAATCATAGTTATATATGGTAAGAAATCAAGGCAGCTTTACAAATATATGAAAACTACAAATATCCATATATACAACTACTCAAGATCATAATGAAAAATCAAGATACAAATTATTTCTTATAAACAAAACAATAAACTAAAAGATTTATAAATAATCTTCATTAAAATAAAAGTGATAAGAGCTATTTTCACTCAACACGAATCCATTGATCAAGAAGTTGACAAAATCAATAAAGAGTGTAATAGTCAGTCCTTAAGACTATATGGAACACATAACACTTTTATAAGCTTATTAGTATGTGCCTTAAAACAAATCAAAGCAAAAGCCTATTATATATCCATAAACCTATATACTGTATATTCAAGAGAAGAGGATATGCAATTATATATTTTGCAATAGCAGAAGATCTTAATAAAGCATTCAAACAGCACATCTTTTTACATAGACATAAACTTACATGAAATACTAAAGAATATTTCAATATAGATATGCAATAACAGAATAAAACCATTAAAGAAGCAAATATCTTATCACAAGAGAGATATGAAAAAGCAAAATATAAAATTAGCAGTATTCACCTCAAAGAAACAGATGAATCCAGTATAGACCAATATAATAATTACTTGGGTAAAACAGACATTAGATCCAATAGAAAGTCTATATAGAGAGAAACACCTATAGAAGAATCTGATCCTGGATATAACACAGAAAACTTTGATACAGAGTTTGAAAAAAGAAGATCAAGATATTATATAATTTAAACAAACTAAATAGTAGAATGAGTCATATTGAAAAAAAGACTTAATCCTATTCTGAATCTATAAGATGGAAAAGAGCTAATTGCTCATAAAAGTTATACCAGTCCAAATAAGAAACACTAGTGAAGAACAAGATCCATAGGAAGAATCTAGTACTTTTTGAATCAAAAACAATTTCAAAGACAACAATCTAACAACAAATATATTCTTTTCAAACAATCTCCCTATCATTACACAACATCTAAACAACTTTATTAAGTTGATCAAAATAAATATTATTAACAAGAACCTTAAAAAATAAACAATATATCAGAATGACATATAGCAACTCACTATGGAAGAAATCATAACTATAGGGATATATAACATAAGAAAAATAAACACAATACTGGACCAACAATATTTATATGACAAGATACAAAAACTAGATATAGGAATCATAAGTATCAGTGAAACAAAACTAAGGAGTAAAGTAGCAGAACATGCCTTCAAATTTCAAAAGACACATAAATTCTTATACAGTTGTAATGACATCAAACATAAAGGATTATATGTGAGTTTTCTTATAAAAAAAACATATGAAAAGAAACTGGAGTCAATAAAAAAAATAGAAGATTATATCATAGGTGCAAACTTCCTCTCAAAGAAATATAAACTATATATATATCAAATCTATTTACTATCTGAAAAGACAAAAAGTAAATGACTTCAACAAATACTGCAAAAAAGAATCCTAAACAAACAATGACAGAAATTCAAGATCATCATTATAGGAGATTTTAATGCAGCAGTAAATCCAATAATAAATTGACAACATTTGAAAAAAAGGCAAAAAAGCTGAAATTGGTATCTTACTTTTTAGAAAATTGGAACTTTACTGATATCCACAATATATGGAAACAAAATAAGAATATATATATATGGTCTAATAATCATACTTATAGTAGAATTAATTATATCTGATTCACAACTGACATCAATCAAGAAAACCTAAATGATTTTAAAAATATTTCAATGGAGTCAATTACAAATAGTGATTATACTCTTCTTCTAATTAGGCTAACAAATGATAACTTGTTGAAAGATAAACAGTATCAAAACCAGAAAAAAACACAAGGCAGAAAGATCCCAGATCTATCAACTCAATATCTAAACAATAGAAAAAATTTAAACAATAGACTGAAACCAAAATAACAGAATATAATCAATTGTACTCATACTCTGAAAATTCAATATAGGCTCAAATAAGGCTAGATCAGGCATGGCAGGAACTTGAAAATATTCTTGTTAAAGGTGCATATAGAACTCTTAAAAAGAAAAAAATATATTCAATATCAGAAAAAAAAATATTTGATTCACCAATAAGTAAACAAGAGTATAAAGCTTATAGAGAGGCCAACAGAGTTTACTACCTGTTAAAAAAGACTTATCACAGTTGAAATGTAAACACTAGAGACAAATTTACATAAATGATCAATAAACTCTACTTCATATGCAAAGAAACTGAGGATTAGAATTTTACAGCTCCTCAGTCCTTAGAAGATATCCAAGTTCAGCTTAAAAATATCTCCAATATAGAATATATATTAAGAATAGCCTATAAAAAGAAAGAGAGTTTATATATCAAGAGTCAGATCAACAAAACACTTGAAACCAGATGTGAAGATCTCAAAAGCAATCAAAAATGAATGCTATACTCTCTGCTAAACTGAAAAAAATCCAAGATAACCTTAGATCAAGTTAAGATCAAAAACCAAGATGGAAAAGAATATATAGCTACAAATTTATAAATAATCAAACAAGTGGTTGAAACTATTACCAAAAAGCTTTCAAGTAACAAATACTAACTATGAGAGCCTTAGTCCTAAATGGAAAAGAGAGTATTAACCAAAAGATTGAATAAATCCAATATAGTATTTTCTTTTATTAAAAGAAATTACAATGGAAAAGATTGAGACAACACTAAAAAACCTTCCTAAAAAGAAAGACCCAGTCTATTATATATTAGTTATGAAATATTTAAAATCCTGGGCCCTTAAGGAAAAAAGGCTCTCAAACAACTATATGATTAGATAATTAAGGTGGACTGCATATTAAGAAAATAGAAAGAAAGTAACATTTATCCAATACCCAAGTCAAAACCATGGAACTATAGTCTAAGCAACACAAGACCCATAATATTGCTAAAGACAACAAGAAAATGCTTAACTAAAATATTGATCAATAGACTTGCCAGTATATATAAAAAGCATAAAATCCTACAAGGACCTAATTTCGCTGGCTTATAAAGAGAAAATATAGCTGAACCTATTCAACCTTTAAACAGTATCTGTGAAAAAGCCAGAGAAAAGAAAAAGGAACTATGGATTCATTTTCAGGACATAGCCAAAATATATGATATAATTAGCCTCAAGATGTTAAAAAGATCTATAAATAGAATCTATATTCCAGCTACTAGTAAATAATTAATTATAGATCTTTTTGAAAATAGAAAATGCAGAACAATCCTTCCAACAAAGCTTTCAGATCCAATTATAGCTGGTGATGGAATAGACTAAGGAAAAACAATATCACCTTTACTTTGGAGAATTTTTTATGACCTATTATTCTGCAAAATTCAAGAAAATTCAAACTACATATACATGATGAAAGAAAAATAGATACCAGACTTTCAAAAGTCATATCACAAAGAAAAACTTTCTTTAAAACAAGCAGTAATAGTATATATGGATAATATTATTTGGATTATCAAATCCAAAGCTGATATGAAATAAATCTTAAAAGATATCGAACAATTTTATTAGGCAAATGATTCACTAATCAACAGTGAAAAATCCATCTTCCTAACCTTCAACTGGAACAGTACAGACCCAGGCACAGTTTATATAGGGACAAATAAATTAATAGTTAAAGAACTAGATAAATATGATCAAGCAAGATTTCTGGATATCTGGTTAAGAAGAAGATACAACAATTGAGATACTATTGATCTACTCAAGACAAAGATCAGAACAGTAACCTAAGCAATTAGTAACAAAAACCTAATCAAAAAACATATCAGATACATTATCAATAGAGTTCTAATTCCTTGTATAGAGTACAGAATGTAGCATATATATTTTAATGAGAAGGTTTGCAATAATCTAATAGTTATATATAGAAAAACTTTCGAAAATAAAGCCCTAATTTGTAAAACAATGTCAAATAGTTATATATACAATAAACAAATCTATAGGCTCAAAAGTATATGGAAAATTTAACTCGAAAATCGTATAACAATACTATTCTGTTAACTAAATAATAGTGAAGCTTCAGGAATTACAATAGTCATCCAACTTAAACAAAGTCAACTCAAATACTGGGAGTCCAAAAACATACTTGATGATTCAGTAAAAGTCAAGACAATTGAGAAAGAAAATCTTGCTGCTGCAACTCTGACCATGGCAAAGAAACTACAGATTATATATAACAGTTGAAGATAAAAAAAGATCTTTGACACTTAAGGAGGTATTATATCTATCAAGACAATCATAAATGATGAAAAAGAATATATAAAAGCTATCTCTTCTTTAAAAAGAAATAAAATAATGTTTTTGGATCAACTAATTAATACAAACACATTAACAATAAGCAATGAAGAACAGTTCAAATTTTTGCTAGTACTTGTAAAGATTCTATTTCAAGCTGGTATACACAAACTAGAGCAAAGGTAATAGAACAATAAGACTTGCAAAACAGTCAACTGAACTCTAAAATAGATTTAATACAAACTTCAAATAGTAAAAGTGGTTCTTAAAACTGATAAATAAAAAATTAATTAAAAAGTTTTGATTGAAATAATAGAAACTACAATAGAAAAAATCAAAATACAAAATAGAGAAATATTTTTTATACCATATCAGCTTACCTATAATCCTACCACAAATAGACACTACCTGTTATCCACATACATTCAAACAACCAACGATTTCATGCATATTCTAAATCTAATTATTACTGCAACTGAATAGGCAAGAAAGTTTTAGGAAAAAGAATCTACTTATACTTTCAGGAAACTCCACAAATTGGCAGTCCACAGTATCAACAAATAAATTAAGTATTACATATTTGTTGGAACTAGAAGAGATTAAGATATAAATAGAAAATTGGAAAGTCAAACTGATTAAACAGGACCTGTAATCAGAGGAGCATATAACAGATCTAATAAAGAGTCTTAAATACAACTATAAGAGCAACACAAAACAATTCACTTTCTTTACTGACAGATCTTACAAGCAATATACAAAAAATAAGGATGAATTTAAAATAGATCTTGTATGAATTCAAATTGAGAACAATATAATAATCAATCAATTCTTAGCAAGAGTAACATCATAGCTATCAACTATAAGAGCAAAAATCCTGACCATATTTATTGCAATCTTTACAATATTTAAAAATAAAAAAACAACCATATATATAGATTGTAGTGCAGCTATCAATATATGGAAGACAATCCAGTCGCAAAACTTTATTTCCATAAGGAAATGGACTAAAATAACCAATTGGCCTCTATTGAACTGAATCAATGACCTAGCACAAAAGAAAAACCTTTATCTCATATTTGAAAAGATCAAGACCCATTAAAACAATAAATTCAACAATATAGCAGATAGGTTAGTAAAGCAGATCAAAAGAGAAAATTCTTTGATTTGATAATAAACACCTGATTTGAATCAAGTTCTCACAATAGCAGCTTGAAAGGAATAAATATACTATTGATATCAATATTAGAGATTTTCTTAAAAAATAAAATATCAAGAAAATAGGACTAGCCTGGATTGAGCAAAAATATATTCAAGACCAAATAAATACACCCTAATAAAGAAACTGACTAGTAAATTTTTTGAAGACAATTAAATTCATATAATACCTTTTACACCTCCTTTAGCACTAATAAAAACAAGAGTTTTTTAATAAACCTAATCCATTGTAGATCTTATATATCCGTCTGACAAAAATGCGATTTTCCTCCCCAAAGTCACATGTCAATCTCCAAAACGTGACTAAGAAACTATAGGTATTTTGATCCGAAGAACATCTTTCCTTATCAGCTCCAAAACGATTATCAACTAGGATTTCTCGTTAAATGCCGATTTTGACCTCCGGCCGTGAAATGCTAATGAAGATCCCAATCCTGAGTCACGTGTCACGTGACATGAGCGCCGATCCCGTAGTCCCGGAGACACGCAATATAAACAGTTCTACAAAC
>CAJVPT010001130.1:0-23207 GCA_910592055.1 Acaulospora colombiana
AAAATTCAAGATCAAGTTAAAATAGACAAAATTTTTTAAAAAGCTATAAAAATATAAACTTAGGAAATAACAATAGTTAATAAAAAAAATAAGTTTTTTTATTATAACAAATTTTTATAAAATTTGTTTCAAAAATAAAAAAAGATTTTCAGATATTTTATAATTAATTTATTTCTTTTAAATACTTTTTTTTTTTTTAATCTGTTGTCAGATTGATACAATTTATCTTTATTGTGTATTTTAAAAAAGTTATATAATTTAAAAGATTTTCACATAACATCTCACTCATCTTAAAAGTTTAACTTCTCTAGATGTAACTTAAGAAATGATATTTTGCTTTCTTAATAACTTGGATTATTCTTTAACTATAAAGTTTATTGCTTACAGGTTATCACTATAAATTATTCAAAATTTTAAATAGCAGATCAAATATCTAACCACTTTTTTCTTTTTACTATCTATCTTTCAATAATCTTCTTGAGATTTATATCTTTGAATTGTTCTTCATATAATATCTTGTCTAATGGAAAACTATTTTTTTCTTCTGAATTTTTTGTGTTTTCAAACTTGTTCTTTAGAACTCAGTATCATTTAGATCTTCTATCGATACCCAAAGTCTTTTTCCATTCGATTACCACTTTACAGCATTCATTTCAAATCTTTTTTTTGAAATTTTTTCATATTTATTGGTACAGTTTTTCTATAGCTTTGTTGTGATAAATGGCTTTATTTTGTAGTATAGTTTGAGGAAATCTTCAATATCTTTCATTTTGTTTTTATATATATATCTACATATTATTTAAAAAGACTCTGTTCCTGTTGTTATATCTTATTGAATTATGTATCAACTAATTGATGTATAGCTTCTTGATCTTTATTCTTGACCTTCATTTGATCAGTAATATATTGAACCAACTTCCTACTTGCTTTTTTTCAGATGTCTAGTCTTTCAAAACTTGTTGAACACAAAAACAGGTGATTAATTGTTTCTTCATAGGTTTCCCATCTAATACAAGTGAGTGATTTATAAACTTCTGATTTTTACTTTTTGAGTATCTGTAATATTGGAAGTTTATTATGAATAAGATTCACCAAAAAGATTTGTCCTTATTATCCTTAAAGAATATATATAATATATAATATATATTAAACTAACTCCAAAAAACTATCCAATTTATCTTGGTTTCCTCTTTACTCTATCTATTTTGAATTTGTCTTTGATTACTCTAGTTAAGGCTGATCTTTTTATAATTCTATCCTTTAATGAACTCCCAGATATTGATATCAATGGTTAGGCCTTTCCATATAGCTATAAAAAAGACTACACTCATTTCTGATATATACAGCTATTCTATTGAATTTTTCTTTCTAACTAATTTTACTAATGTATCTGTCATATTGTGAAATAATCTTTTTTATATCATGAACTTTTTCTAGTATTAAGGTAAGGCTTTTTTCCTTAACTAAATTTCTTATCCTTGTCCAAAGTGACTAGTTAACTATTTTGATCTATTTTCTAAATAATATCAGTAATTTTAATTGTATAGTATTCCATATTCTAATAGCTACTTTGTAATCTGTAAAGATAGTAACATTAGTATATTGAGATAGAGTATGGAGTACTGTCAATATTGCTAGTATTTCTGATCTTACTACTGAAGGCCATAGTAATTTTCCTGCTAGGAATTAATTGACGATAGTATTGTTTTAAATCTGAATCCAAGTGAAACTCATCTGGCACTCTGTCTCAATATTTTCTGTTTCTTTCTTAAAGGATCCATTAGTATAGAAAGTAAAGTTTTTATATACATTGTTTTAATTAAATCTAAAAGTATTAATAAGTTCTCTAATATATTCAGACCTGTGGATCGATAGCACAGTGGTAGTGCTCCCAGGTCACAATCACAAGGTCCAGAGTTCAATACCACATGAGGACCAAGTGAAAAATTCAGCCACAAGGTGGTACAAAGATCTCATCCCCTATGATGATGATCATGTGCTCCATAAAGCAATAAGGAGAACCCGTACGCTCATCAGGCCTATAGTAAGAATGACAAATCAATACAAGGTTCTATATAAGGCTAGTATGAGTAATACGAGGCCTTCAAAAAACAAACTGATCTCAGGTACCAAACAGGAAAGTGAAAGAAGGATCCTATCCACTTATCGCAGTCATAACAAAGACAAGACACATACAAGGTTCCATGAATATGGCTAAAATAGGCGATATGAGGTTCCAGAAACACAAATAAGATCACCCCTCAAATAGGAAAAGAAGAATCCGGTCACTTATAGAGCTGTCCATAACAGGCCCATAACAAATCAAAAAAAAAAATTCAGCCCGATGTGATGCTGAAAGAAACAGAACAGGTTCCGATACTTAAGACAATCAATTGAGGGATTGCATATTCTTCACACAAGACTGGTACTCCAATCAAGTAACCTGACAGCACGAGAAATACAACAAGCCCCCCAGAAAAATTTAAAGCACTAACGGAACCAATAGGATTCCATATAAGAGACCCCCAACATCAGTGATGCTGAGCATCTTAGGTGAGTTTCTGATACGTTAGCTCCCCCATAAGGGAATAGCAACAGGTTGTCCAGTGGACTACGGTCCTAGGAAGTGCCATTTTCTGAACATTTGAGGTAATATGTATGGAATCTCTTCATTAGATTGTAAGTTTAAAAGACTCCCCAAATCCTTAGCTGAGTTAGAATTAAGAAAAAGTCCTACACTAGACGATCACATAGTTATTCAATCCTGATTGAGTGAGATGTAAAATAGATGCCCCTTGTACTATTTGTTGATCTGTAAATCCTTAGATAGTACAGATAATTACTCATCCCGGTTGTTCTTAGGACTCATCTTGACTTTAATAAAGCTTCAAAACTGGCGTAGGAATGAGCTAGCCTTTAAAAAAAAAAAAAAAAAAAAAGTTCTCTAATATATTCTTTTGAGCAAATGACCTACTTTATTAATGAAATATACTAGTTTTCTATTACTACTTCTTTACATGTTATTGTTATATTCCAAGTATCAAGTCTGTATTGTTTTGAGTTGTCAGGTATTTAATTTATTGGGTTGCCAGAAAGCAGTAGTGATTTTCTTATCCATGTACTTTTAGACTTGTTGAGTTTAGATAGGATATATGTTTTTAAAGGTAAAACTATTGTTATCTGCTTGAATAGATCTAGATGACATAGGATCAAATTATCAGTATGATTATAATTAAGCTTGTATGAGGTGAAAATCATATTTCCTTGAGCTTTCTTGACTTTTCTTATCATATTTTTGAATAGATTGACAGTGATTTCCCAGTTAGTCTTTCTTTTGTTCAATGTATTTAATAATTGTTTTGTTCAGATTTAATAATTATATCATTCTAAATTTCTGAGTGAGCTTTTGAGCAAATTCTGTTTTTCTGTAACTTGAGAAACAACTTGTTTATATCATCTGGAAATATGACCTTTTCTATTTCCAAAAAATATTTGGACTGTTTCCCATCCTCTAATTGTTTCTGTAGTTGAGTTAATTAATTGATCCAAAAACATTATATTGTATTTCTTAAGGGATGCTATAACCTTTTTATAATTACACTCTTCAAGAATTGACTTAATAGAAAGTAAACCACCCTTGATTTGAAAAAGGTCTTTCCATCTCCAACTTTGATATGTGATTTGAAGTTTATTGATAAGGACCAAAGTGGTAGTAATGAAGTTATCTTTTTTAGAGAAAGCAACTTCTGTTGAATATTTTAAGATATTTCTAAGCTTCCAATGTTTTAACTAATTCTATTTGAGATGAATAATCATTACTATTCCTGAATTTTTAGAATTGTTTAGCTGATAGAAGAGAGAGGTTATATGACTTTCAAGTTGGATTTCCTATATACTCTTAAAACCTAATATCTTCTTATTATGAATACAACTATTTGATATTGTACTACAGATGAGGGCTTTGTTCTTAAAAGTTTTTTTATATATTGCTGTAAACTCATTACATATCTTTTCTCCAATATATGTGTGCTATATATAATATTCTATCTGAGGAATTAGAACTCTATTGATAATATATCTGGCATGTTTCTCAGTCATAATTTTTTTACTGATTGCTAGATTTATAGATCTAATCTTAACTTTTAGCAAGTTAATTGTATTCTAGCTATTATGTATTCTTTTAAACCAAACTTTTAGGAATCATGCCTAATCATCTTTGCTTATTTTGTTTTGTCAGTATCAGTATAAACTATCCCAGTTTCCAGCTTATTTCAATTTATTGTGAGCAAAATTAACTTCTCACTATTAATCTGTGAATCATTTACTATATAGAATTTTCTAATCTCTTCCAAAATATTCTCATGTCTTGCTTAAATCTAGTTATCCAGGTTGTGTCATCCATATATGCAATGACCACTTGTCTAATAAATAGTTTCTTCTTAACTTCTGATATCTGGAAGTCAAATATCTACTCTTCTTCTATAGTATATCCATAATTCTGTTTATTTTGAATTTTGCAAAGCAATGAGTCATAAAAAATTCGCCAAAGTAATGGAGATATTGTTTCCCCTTGATCAATATCATCCCTTGTTATAAATGAATCAAAAAGTCCAGTAGGGAGTATAGTATAACATTCTCTATTCTTAAAAAGATTGATAAGCAGTTGTTTTATTACTAATGGAATTTGAATTCTTAACATTGCTTTTTCCAACATTTCAAGAATAATTGTGTTATAGGCTTTTGCTGTGTCTTGAAAAAGTATCCATACTTCTTTTTTTTTTTCTCTGATCTCTTCACATATACTATTTAAAAGTTGGATGGATTCAACAATACTCTCTCCTTGTAGGCCGACAAAATTTGGTTTTTATAAAATATCATGCTTTACAAAAATAGTTGCCAAGCATTTATTTACTATTTTGATAAAGCAAAGTCTCACTTTTTCTAGTAACACAATTGATCTGATATTTTCAAGCTCACAGTGCCATGATTTAGGCTTGGGTATTGAATATATATTACTGTTTTTCCATTTCTTGAATATTTGGCCATTTTTAAGAATTATATTAAAAAGTTATACTGACATAGCTTTTTCTTTTGAATCTAAATTCTTTAGTATCTCATAACTGATTTGTAAGGGCCAGATACCTTTTTGTTGAAAAGACTTCTTAGTATTTCATCAAGTTCTTCTATTGAAATTTTTTCTTTTAGAGGGAGGTACCATTCTGATTTGATCCATTCTTTGAGCTGATATTTTGCTTTCCAATCGAGATCTAGATCTTTGAAATTGGATTTTCTTTTCTTGAAAACTTTCTGGTAATAGGTCTTGACTTGCTGGTTAATAGTTTGTAGGTTTGTAGCTATATATATTGAACCCTTGCAGTTTTGTACTATGAGTCTATCAATTACTATATTGGATCATTTTCTATTGAGAATATAGTTCAATATTTGTTTTTGATTGCTTTTGAAATCCTCATATCTAATTTCAAGAGCATATTTAATTTATTTTTTTTAGATATTTTTTTTTTAACTCACTTGTCGTTTTCAAATTTCAAATGAGCTTCAAGTCTCTAAGTGTGATCTTGGGATAATATTTCACTCTGGAATTAGTTTTGGGTAAAGATTCTCCTAACTTTTTCATCATTGCTAGCAGGTTACCACTGCCGATTATCCTCCAAGGAACTAATTTCTAGAAACTACAATAAGGGAAAGGGGAAATAAAAGGAAGAGAAATATCTAAAAATGCACAAATGTGTATATATGAAAAGAAAAAGAAAAATAAAAATAAAAGAGCTTCATGTCCTTCAAAGGACCTCTACTAAAAGATCTCCTCTTATTAGAAAACAACCCTTCTAAGATATTCTTTTTCTTCCTGACCATCTAAGAAACTTATCCATTTGTGACCTTGATTATTTTCTTGTGACCATTTGAAATACTTATCACCTACTTAAATTCAGCTTCTTGTTTGTCATTTCCTTTCTTTTTGATATTGATTTTTTATTCACCCATGCAGACCTTAATGGCTTATAGTAGACCCCAGGTTCTTATGTAACCTTTCAATCATATCGTGTAACTACCAATACCTTCTAGCAGTCCCATCTAGTTAAAGGAATTTTACTGATATATATCTTTCATTGCACAAAATAGTCATTTCCCAAAGATCTTTTTGCTTCATAATAGTGGAAAGGTATCAGAAGAGTAGTGGGGATCCTCATCGATTATGATATCATTATATAATATCTGAAAAAATGCATTCTCAATCCTAGAGAAGGGTAGTGGCTTGCAGTCTTCTACTTTTTGGTCTTATCACCTGACTGGGATAAGGAAATAACCTTCTTCATATACTTTGCCTGACTGGGATGATAGGAAATTGAAGACCTTGGCTTGAACAAATAATCACCTTTTTACTACCTAAGGAATTTAGTGCCCATCCTAATAGTCTCATAGTTTTTTTGTTTCAGTTATGTTTTATTTGGAGGAGTAGAGAATTGTACATCAATTAATTCTCTTTCGTTTCATCAATAATGTTATCAGAATACGTGAATATGACCTATAAAACCTTGTTTACTTCTTGCTATTAATGCGTTTCGTATTAGTCAATCAGAAGCCAGATGACATTGTGCTATCAAAAATTCAGGGTCAAGCTGGGGTAGGCAAAATTCTCCAAAAAACTATGAAAAAACAGTAGACACTCTAAGAGGACAAGAGACAGTATGTGAGAAGGTGGATGATAAGCCTTCTCTTGCCTAGAAAACTTCTATCTCTATGTCATATCTAGCTTTAAAAGAAGACACTTCACAAGTTGATTCTTTTACTTCCTAGAACCTTCTTGTCTTTAGTAAAGGAAGTATGTGCTTGAGTCTATTTAGATTATCAGAGGCTCAAGTTTTTAATCAAAGAAATTTGTAAACAAGTAAGGGAAGGTAATAGTGACTCATGAAAACAAGCTTCAAGTTGTTTTAAAAAAAGTGGGAAGACTTTATTAGTCAAGAAGAATAAAATTTTCTTGCGAACATCTTTTTTATGTATAGTTAGAGGATCAGTAGAAAGAGTCTGTTTATTTTTTTTAGATACTTTTTTTTTTTTTTTTTTTTTTTTAACCCGCAATTAGATCAACATGGTATATCTTTATTGTATATATGCTAGATATTTATAAATTTTGTAACTTTCACATACTAATTCACTCATCGAAAAATTATTTCTCTAAATGTAACCTAGGGAATGATATTTCACTCCTTTACTAATTTGGAATATTTTCTCTAATTAATAAATTCATCGCCTACAAATCATTACTATAGATCATTCTAAGTTCTATCTGCAGTTAAAAACAAAACCACTTTATTCCGTGACAGATCCAGTCCTTAATAATTGTTATATATTTCTTTTCTTCTATTTCTTTGATACCTTCTAGGCTTAAATCCTTTGGAGATAATGGTACTTCTTTTTGTTCCTATTCAGTCTGTTTGTCAGGTCTAGGCTTGAGCCTCTTGTTTCTTTTATCCTCTTCTGTAATGTTTTGCTTCTTTTTCCATTCTATCACTTGGATACAGTGAGTATTTCAGATCTCTTTTTTAAAATTTGCTCTCATCTTTTGACAGAGTTTACCAATTATATCTTGTGTGTTTACTGGTAGGATCTTGAGCTACTCTTTGAGATACTTTTTCAAAGAGGTGGTCTTGCTTTCTTTCATATATCCATAGATAGTATTGAAAAGGCTTTTGTCAGATTTCTGGATCTTTTCTAATAATTTGTCTGTCCAGTTATTTATTTTAGGTTGAACTTCTTTCTTATCTTTTATTTCTTCACTAATAAGTTTATTAATCTTTTCGTTTGCCTTTCTCTATAAGTTCTTCTGAGTTTCTCTAGTAGCTAGATATTTAAAAAGATGTTCTAGTGTCTCTCTTGAAGTTCATATACTGGGCAAGTGGTTGTAATATACATATCTGGTTTTCTCTTCTTAAGTATCTGTAGAACTGAAAGTTTATTGTGAGTTAAGTTAGTTAGAAAGCTTTTGTCTTTGTTGGTTTTGAAAGAGGTATCAAAAGTATTGGTTGGATTGAACTTGTTCCAGAAGATCAGCCAATCTATCATTTTATCATTTTGGATCCAGAGATCTTGGATTCATTTCTGTGTTATCCAGTCTAGTTTAGTTTTTTTTCTATTGAACATCTTGACGAAATCTCTAATACCAATTTCTATTGTGTATTCTTCTCATGCTGCTATCGTGAGGACTCTTCCTAGCTCTAATAGCTAATACCAAGTTATTGGATTCTTCTGCCTGACCTGTTTGGCAAATAAGTTTACTTGATTGTTGAATCTGTTGATTCTGTGGACTTTGACTTTTAGAATTTCCAGATTCAGGTTTTTCTTCTTTACTAGGTCCTTGATCTTATTCCAAAGTGGCCAATTAATGATTTTTGTTTATCTTCTTGTAGATATCTCTATTTATGAACAGATGAATTTTTATACTTTGATTGCAATATTGCAGTCAGTGTAAATGTAACTGTTGTATTTTGGTGAGTTGTATATAGTGCAGTAAGAATAGCTAGTATTTTAGCTCTGATTGCTGATGGTTATGAGAATGTTCCTACTGAAAACTGTTTAACTATCTTGTCTTCCTCTATAATGATCCAAGCTATACCCATTTTGAATTCACGATCTGTTATTCTTTTTTTATAAGAGCCATCTGTATAGAAAGTAAGCTGATTATTTCTTTTATTATATCTCAATATGCTCTTGAGTTCATCTCTGTATTCTTCTATTTGTATGGCTTTTTCTATTAGTGTGATATCCCAGTCTTCCATTAGAATCTCTACTTCAGTTAGTTTGAAAGTTGGTAGAATCACTATTCACTGAAATACATTTGTCTGCCAATCTGTAGGGTTTCCTGACAAAAAGATCTATTTCCTTTTTCTTAGATTATTATGTTAATTAAGCTGTGAAAAAAAATGGATCTGTGACATGGCTATTTCTAATGATTGCTATGTGTTGTTTGATTGAAGATGAGTATTATTACTAGTAGAATTATATACTAGTTGATATGGAGTGAAGTAGGTTTTGTTGTTTATAAATACTGTCTTTCCTCATGCATTTGTTGAGATATTAGCCTAAACTACCCAGAAACTCTTCCTTCTATCTGGGTTTATTGGGAATGACTTAGTTTGTATATTATAAACTGTCCATTCAAATCCATGTAGAGAGTTTCATAGGAGATCTTGATTTGCAATTATTTTTTTCTTTAGTTTTTTTTATCAAGAGAGAACTGGTCCCTTGTATCTACAGTAAAGGATTTGAACTGCTCTCCATTCCTTAAGTGTCATTGTGGTAGTATTGATAAACTGGTTTAAAAACATGATCTTATGTTTTCATAGTGATAGAATGGCCTTTTCATATTCTCTATCCTCTTGCAGTATAGATTTGATTGATAAGATATCTCCCTGATAATCGAATATGTTTTTCCATTTCCAATTTTGAAAAGTGACTTGTATACTTTTTGCCAGAGCCAGTGTCATAGCTGCCAAGTTTCCTTTCGTTAGCTTATAAGAGTTATATAGGATTGCTTAGAATATTACTTGGCTCCTAACATTTGATTTAATTTGGTTTCAATCTAATTATGGTAGCAATATCAAAGGTCTTGTTATTGTTAAGCTGATAGAAAAGTATAGATATATGACTTTCTAGCTGTATTTTTCAGATACTTTTGAGACCATATATTCCTTTGTTATGAATACAACTGTTTGGGATTGTTTTACAGACCAGGGCCTTGTTCTTGAATGCTTTTCTAAACATAGCTATGAGATCGTTACATGTTTTCTTACTCAGGTGTGTGTGTTGTGTTCTATATTCTATTCTTGGAATCAGGACCCTATTAATAATGTATTGGGCATGTTTTTCTATTAACTTTTTCTTGGTTATTGTCTGGACTACTGTTCTGATCTCTGATTTTATAAGACTGATAGTGTCCTGATTTATTTGTCTTGGTCCTAGCCAGATGCCAAGAAATCTAGCCTGGTCTTCCTTATTGATTTCATGAACTATAGAATTCTCTGTTTCAACCTGAACAGTTTTGAAGACTTGTGAGTTTCAGTTAATAGTAAAAAGAATTGACTTCTCTGCATTGATCTAAGAGTCATTTGCTATATAGAACTTTTTCACTTCTTCCAGGATCTTTTCCAGGTCTTTCTTCAATTTGGCAATCCAGGTTGTATCATCCATATAGACAATTACTGCCTGTCTTAAGGAGAGCTTTATCTTCTCTTTAGGTTTACTAAAATTGGGAGACCATTTTTCTTCCATGGAATAGTCAAATTGCTGTTGTTTTGGATCTTATATAAAAGTGGATCATAAAAGATTCTCTATAATAATGGAGAGATTGTTTCTCCTTGGTCTATCCCATCCCCTGCCACTATTGGATTAGATAGTCCATTGGAAAGAATGATACTACAGTTTCTGTCTTTGGAAAGGTCTATTATAAGCTTCTTAATAGATGTAGGAATTCAAATCTGATCTATAGCCTTTTTGAGTATGTGCAGGGATATTGTGTCATATGCCTTTACAGTATCTTAAAATAGAATCCATGGTTCTTTTTTCTTTTCTCTAGCCTCTTCACAAATATTGTTCAACAAATAAATAGGCTCTACTGTATTTTCTTCCTATAGCCCGGCAAAGTTTGATTCTTTTAAGATTTTGTGTTGCTTGTAAATAGCTGATAGTCAGTTGGTAAGAATCTTGGTAAAGCATTTTCAGACTGTTTCTAAGAGGATGATGGGTTTTTTATTGCTCAAATTACATTTTCAAGGCTTGAATTTGAGAATAGGATAGATATTACTGCTTTTCCATTTCTTAGGTATTTGACCTGTACTTAAAACTTTATTAAAAAGAAGACATAAAGTTCTTTTTCTTTGGTCCCTAAGTGTTTGAGCATTTCGTAATTAATGCATAAGGGGCCAGCAGCCTTATTGTTTGGAAGAGATTGCAAAGTAGCTTAGAGCTCATCTACTTTGATTTCTTCTGTTAGAGGTAAATACCATATTGGATCAATCCATTCTTTGAGTTGATATTCTTTTTTCCAGGAGGGGTCTAAATTTTCAAAATTAGCATTTCTCTTTTTGAATGCCCTTTTATAATATTTTTTCAACCTTGTTTCTAATGGTTTAAGGGTTGGTAGCAATGTATTTTTTCCTCTCCTAATTTGTGGTTAGCACTCAATCTAATATGATTCTTAGTTTTTTACAATTTAAGACTAAACTTAACATCCACTTCTGATTGAATCTAAAATTATCACATCTGTTATTTAAAGCCTCCTTAATTTGATTTCTGATATGGAGACTTTCTTTTTTCTTGCATATTATTCTAAAAATATGTTCTATTTTAGTAGTTTTTCTCAATTGCTCTGAAATCTCTTCCTGCAACTGAGGAGATGCTAGTTCTTCATCAAGAAATTTGTAAGCTCCTTATAGGTTTTGAATAACCTTCTTTATATTTTCCATATTTTCTGTGATCTTTGTATCCCAGTTAACTTGGATTTTCTTTAGGAGGAAGTGGATCTTGTTGGCTTCTCTGTAGGCTTCGAAATTCTTCTTTGGGATTACTGATTTCATCTTAACTTCTTTTCTTCTGTTGGAAATGGAGTAAACTCTTTTTTTCTTGAAACACCTATATACACCCTTAATGATTATAGTTTCGAGTTCTTGCCAAGCCTTTTCGAGCTCTTGAGGGCTATTCTCAGTTTTATGCCAGGAAACCTGTACATCAATTTTTGGAAGCTTGCATTCTATCCAGAGTTTGAATTTCTCTCATTGTTCTATAGTAGAATTGCCCAGATCTGATATTTTTTTATCTTTTGTTCTATTTTGCTTTTGTACCTGATTTTTGAGCAGATTATTTGTTGTCATTCTTGTTAATAACAGGGTATGATCACTATTTAGTAGTGTCTTCACTGGAATATTTTTGAATTCGTATATATATTGTTTAGACTAATTTCTGGTAGTATCCTGATATAGTTGATTCTACTGTGTATTGAGTTATTTGCCCATGTGAGATGGTATTCTCTTCTTTTTCTCAGAAGTTTTCTAGGAAGTTGAAGAGATCTATTTCAGCTTTTCTATATCTTGGGGTTGTTTTATCTATAGATAATGATCGATCCACTATTAGATTGATAACTGCATTGAAGTCACTCATTATTATGACTTTGAAGTGATTTTTTTGCTTATCTAGAACCTTGTTTTAAAGTAGCTGTTGTATCCATCTACTTTTAGCTTTTTCAGATAGCAAATACACTTGGTAAATACAAAGTTTGCTTCTTGTTAATAGGAAGTTGGCTCCTATTATATGTCCTTCTATTCTTTTAATTGATTTCAGCTTTTTTTTTTATATTTTTTCTAATGAGAAATCCTACTCCAGACTCTCTGTATTTCTCATTATTACAGCTGTAAAAGAATTTATGCATTTGCTATAGGTTAAAAGCAAAGTCCGCTGTTTTTTCAGTAAGTTTAGTTTCACAGATTCCTAGGATATCTACAATATATCAAGATCTTGTATGAGTTTAAATAGTCTTTATTGCTCAAGATTAATATTAATGTCTCTAATATTATGTGTTCCAATAGTAATAGTATTGTTTAGTGTGGAGTTGTCAATGGTATAGTTCTTATACAGTGTTGTTCTTTGTCTAGTTTATTAATAATGTTCTTTTTAATTGTACTAATGAAATCATCAAGTGGTGTGATGTGTGTTGTACTAGGAAAAGTTGTATTAGTTTCTGTTATTGTTTTTATAGTCACTCCTTTTTTTCAGGATGAGCTTGATTCCTCTTGTGCATCAGACTCTCTCCTAGTGTATCTTGATTGGACTGGTGCTTTTTAGGAGCGATTATTCCACTGACTTCCTCTTATCATATTCTGATTACCTGTTTTCTCCTCAATTATGTTTATCCTATTATTTAATTGCTTGAGATTGTTCAAAATCTAACATAAGAGATCTTGATCACTTTCACTTTCTGGATAAGAGCTTTGTGACCTATTTTGCAAACTTCTTCTTCTATTATATTGATTGATTGGCTCTTTGTTACTACCGGTATCAAAATGTCTAGGGGTGTCTAATGCAATATATTCTTCTCTATTGTTTCTTTCATGCCTTATTCTATTATTGCTTCACTGCCTAATCTGTCTTAAATTTCTGAACCTATGATAGCTTGCTGAGTTAGAAGTAAACTCTGTTGATTTATTATCTGATTGTGATTCAGGTGTTAATTTATTGTCTATTTCTATATTTCTGGACCTGAATCTTGTATTTCTATTTTCATTTTTGGAATTTTGTCTTTCTATTTTGAATGTATGTTTGATACTTTATGAGAGGTGATTTCCCTATAAAAAATATATATATATTGTTTGTATACCTTGTTTTTTTTTTCTTTTGTTTTGAAGCAAACTACTGTAAAGTTATGTTTCTTGAGTATATAGGAATTTTTGGATGTATAGTATGCCTTAGCTTGTGTATCATTTAATACTCAGGCTATTAGACTGGTATAGGTTTTGTCAGTACCTAGGAGTCTTGCTGAGTTGTCATTTCTTTCAATTAATATCTAATTGATTTCATTATTGCTAAACTCAGACTTGGAGAATATAGTTCTTGACATTTCTGTACTAATTGGAGTCATCCAAATTTCTTCAGAACTTAGGCTAAGATATTTGTGCTATTTGATATAGGCTTTCATCTATGGTTTTGTATTCACTTTATAGATATGAATATTTTGAACTTCTCTATATCTTTTTAGATGTGCTTTTATAAGGTTTTTAGTATTTTTTTTTGATCTACATCTACCAAATATACATGCCAGATGATACTGTTTTCTTTGGTTTTGGACTCTTGAAAAACTTTTCTGTCTAGGTTTCTTTCTGTCTTTTGTTTCTTGTAAGTGGTTGATGGTATTATATTTTGGGTAGTGAAGTTATCTTCTTTTTGGTTGACTTCTTCAATACATCTTATGACATTTTTTTCCTCTTGTATCCAAAAAACTAACCACTCATTTCCATTAATAAATTCTTTTCATAACAGGTTTCTTTTTTCTTGTGAAAGTTTAAGAGCATTGCTTAGATATGCCTTGGTTTCATTTTCTGTTTCTCCTGGAATATTGGCTATTATTGTATCCAATCTATACTCTCTTTTCTTTTTAATGAAGTTAGGATTTGTTGGTGGTGCCATGTCTCTATTCCTGGTGGTATAAGAGCTATGTTCACTGATGCATTGTTTTTTAACTGTTTCTTGGAGTTTTGTGATTCCAGTTCTTTGATCTCCTGTGCACATATCATTGTTACTTCATTGTCTATTGTTGATTCATTATCTTTTTATTCAATGATCTCTATTGATTGTTATTTTGATTTATATTGACTTTTAGGATTCTTGATAATTTCTATAAGCTTATCTTCTATATAAAGTTGTAGGAGGTCTTCTTTAATCCCTTTGCCTTGTTGCCAAAGATATGTGATATGTCAAGTTAGAATTCATTCTTTATGGAAGGTTGTCATATCTACTTCTAATATCTTAGCTATAATACTATTTAGAATAATAAATGTTTCTGATAGTGAGGCTACTGATCCATTGGATTTATTATTTCTTTGTTTTAGCAATTATTGTGAAGCCCATAAGATAGGGTGTTCATTATGTTTTAGTGAGAGATTAATTAATATATTTACTATATTCTCTTCTATTTTACTGACTATCTGTAATATATGTTGTGCCCTATTCATATTTGATACTGGTTTAGATTTATTAATAGGTTACGTGTTTGTTTATTTGTGTTTATCAGTTGTTCTATTTTTAGATTGCAGATAAATCTTTCTATAGTTGTTGTTGTTTATATTTTGATTAGATTATACAGAAAAATCTTGTTGTGTTGTTTTGATCTATTTATTTGTTGATATTGAAGATCCTATCCAAATTTTCAAGTTGTTATCATATTTGTGTGGACTGTCGATCAACTTGTTTGAATCACAAATTGTATATGTATGTGTGTGTCTTGTTTATTGTTTTTACGTACAGTATATACTTGTTTTGCTTGTCCACTTTTACATGTTTGTGTTTGCGTAACAAGATAGAAAATAGGTATGTTGTTTATGTGTATATATATATTTAGACTGTCTTATCCTTGAGGAGCTTTGATATCCTTCTGGATCTTTGAGTGACTGAAGTAATTTGATTTATCGAGTAAACCTAGTTGCTTCCTAGGTTCCTTACAGTGTCAAGAAAGGTGTTAACTTGCACTGGCCTGACTGTAAGCTGTGTGAAGTTGATATTGGCTCCCTTTTTCTGACTGTGAATCAGTTTGCAAGTTTCTTTTCTTTTTTCTAAAAATTTTAAGAAAAAGAAGTAAAAGAAAATTAATAAAACAGTATATACTTCTTTTCTTGATATTTCTAAAAAGCTTGTTGTATATGTGTTGTAGAAGCTTAGTAGTTTGGTTTGAAAAATATGTTGTTTTTTCTTATGTGTTTGACTAGATTTGGTTTTTCCAAAAAATTATCAAAAAAAGAAATTTTTTAAGAAAAAGAAGGATCAGTGAAAAGAGTTTTTTATTTTATTTAGATTATTATTTTTTTTAGATACTTTTTTTTTTTTTTTTTTTTGCATACCCATAGCCAGGCTAGATCGTTAGTTTATTAATCAAATGAAGACAAAAGTACATTTTTATTCGAACAGCATGATACATACTACAGCTAAACTATTATTCTAATCTAACTAACTTGTCCTAAGCATAAAAGCATCTAAGTTCAGTCTTGGGGACAATATTTCATTCTGCCGTGTCTTTGGGTGAAGACCCTCCTAGTCTACTGCATCATTGCCAGCAGGTTGTCACTGCTGTATATCTGGCCAAGTTGCTGGATTACAGGAAACTACAAAAAGATGGGTTGGAAAAAAGGGGAGGGGGGATATCTAAAAATGTCTAAATAAACAAAAAGAAAATAAAAAAGTAAAAAAGTAAAAAATATATTTCTAGCTTCCTCCAAAGACCTGCTTCTCAAGACCTCTTCTCAATAAGAAATGCCCGATTGGGATATCCTTTCTTTTCCTGACCATTTGAGGAACTTATCTATTTTTAATCTGGATTTCCTTCTTGTATACTGTCTGAGAAGACTTATCGCCTAGTGGGAGCCTTTACTTCCAGGACATACTTGGTCCCAACCTTCTTTGGACAGTAATTTTTTATCTACCTGTGATAAGCAGACAACTTATGATGAACCTCAGGTTCTTATATGGCCTAGTAGAGACTAAGTCATGTTGTTTTAGTATAATACCTTTCAGCAGCCATGCCTAGTTAAAGGAATTTTACTGGTGTATATTTTACATTGCTCAAAATAGTCTTTCCCCAAAGATCTTTTTGCTTCACAATGGTGGGAGGGTATCAGAAGAGCAGTAGAGAACCTCGTCGATTGCAATATCCTTCAACAACTTCTGGGGAAATGCATTCTCAACTGTAACCAAAGGGTTGGAGCTTAGTATGAACTAGAGACCGTTCGGTCTTATTGCCTGACCGGGATAAAAAGGAAACCTTGGTCTTGAACTTTGCCTGACTGGAATAATAGGAGAGAAAGACCTCAGCTTGAACGAATAGTAGCTTTTTCACCACCTAGGAACTTGTTACTCATATCTTATTGGCCTCATGATACTTGATCTGTAGGTTAATCCAATTGAAGAAGTGGGGCAGACACGGGGCACCAATCAACTCTTTCTATCACCAATGATGTCATTGGAACACGTGAGATGACCAATAGGAGCTTATTTACATTCAGTTACTAATGTGTTTCATGTCAACCAATCAGATGCCAGGTGATATTGTGCTACCAGAAATTCAGGGTCAAACTGAGGTAAGCAAAATCCCCCAAGAAAACCATGAAAAGCAATAGACACTCTAAGAGGGTACAAGACAGTATGTGAGAAGGTGGATAATAAGCCTTTCTCTGTCAACAAAATCTCTATTTCTTGTCACTTCTAGCTCTATAAGGTGACACTTCACTTGTCAGTACTTTTACTTCCTAGAACCTTCTTGCCCTTAGTAGAGCAAATGCATACTTAAGTTTTTTCAGGCCACTAGAGGCTCAAGTTTTTATTCAAAGGAGTTTATAAACAAGTAAGGGAAGGTAAAGGAGATACATGAAGACAAGCTTCAAGTTGTTTTAATGAAAGTATAAAGACTTTATTAGCAAAGAAGTATAAAACTTCTTGCGAACATCTTTTTTGTGTATAGTTAAAGGATCAGCGGAAAGAGTTTATATATGTTATTTTTTTTAGATACTTTTTTATTATTGATATTTAAAATATTATATAATTTTTCTTAATTATTAAAAATTAAGTTTTTGATTAAAAATTTTTATAAATAATAAAAAAAAGTTTAATAGTAATTTTTGAAAAATACTTTTTAAGTTGTTTTAAGAATAGTAATAAAACTTTATTAATTAAAAAGATTAAAAACTTTTAATAAATATTTTTTGAGTATGATTAAAGAATCAACAAATAAAGTTTTTTTTCTTTTAAATTTATAATTATATTTTTTAAAATTATTAAATTTTTTTTTTGTGGAACAGAATCTTAGCCTCATTTATTAACTTGATAAAGTAATTTACAAATTTAATTATAGGGAATGCATATTTTCTATTATTTATGTTACCAAATATTCCTAGAACCCTACTTTTAAAGGATCTATCAGATAACTTGTGTTGGGAAATATCTGGTCAGATTAAATTTCTACTACTATCTATAATGATGGGTCCCTAAAGTATTTAGCATATAAAATTTCGCAGATCACTTATGTCCTTTTTTGAGGGACAAAATTCATAACTCTTTACTTCAATAGGGACAAAAATCAGGAAATGTTATAAATCAATGATTTGGATAATGGAGAACAATTGTGGATAGTTTTTTTATAGTTATTAATTTAAAATTTTTAATGTTTCCTAGTGAGGGATATTTGACTTATGTCCCTACCTCCCCCTTTAGGAACCCATCTTTAACTATCTATCTAATAAACCTAGACACCCCTATTTTTGAATTTTCAATCCTTTTGAATTCCTCTCAACTAACTTGCCAGGCTTGACTTGCTAGTTTCATGAAAGAAGAAGTATACCTTTCAAATGGTTCTGATAGATGTGGCACTGTTGCTGGTTTTGATACCTTTTTCTGGATTTGTTTTGTATTCAGTTGTATTGATTGTGTCTTTTATAGGAAGAAAAACCTGCTTAGAATCAAAAGTGAAAAAATCCTGTTTGTATGAAACTGGAATGGAGATGATCAGTATTTTCTTAGACCTGATTGTGTTTTGTGTTATAGATGGATCTTTCCATTCCATAAATCTTTTATATAGCCTTCATATGGTATTAAGCTATGGACCTTGTGATTGTGATCTGAATTTAAAATTATTGAATTTATAGATAATTTAAAGTATATGATACTGTATATATATTTTTTTAAATCATAACTAGATATTAGATACAAGACTTTAAATATATAAGATTTTTTATAATATTTTAAATATTTTAATATATATAATATTTTTAAAAGTAAAAACTCTTTTTGCTGATTTTCAAACCATATACAAAAAAGATATTCACAAAAAGTTCTTTTATTTTTTTACTAAAAAAGTTTTAATACTTTCTTTAAAACTCTTTGAAGAGTAATTTCAAGAGTCACTTTTACTCTTCCTTATTTGTTTGCAATTTATTTTGATCAAAAACTTGACTCTGATAATTAAAAACAAGTTAAGTAATACCTTTAATATCAATGGTAAGAAAGTTTTCAAAGAAAAAAGAATTAATAGTAAAGTATCTGAAGATCTTTTTTATCTTTGAAATGAGATGTACAGTATATAGAGGTTTTTGATATTAAAAAGACTTATTCTTTCCCTTTCCAGTTATTTATTGATTTCTTAAAATTATTACTTTTATGGTTTTCTAAGGAATTTTGTTTACCTTAGTCTGATTCTAAATTTTGAATATATAAATCCTTATCAAAGATGATTGGTTAATACAAAACATATTAGTTTTAAGAAAAATAAATAAGCTCTTATTGATCATACTCACATATTTCTATTATATTATAAGTGATATAGAAAAAAAAGTTTTAGAAAAGTTTGCTTTCAACTATATATATTCAACACTTAGGAAACAATTATAATATCAAATAATAGATGGATTCGTATAAAAAATTCTATTTCTTTTCTAAGTTTTTCAGGTGATAAAAAGATTTTTTAAAATGGAAATTGAGATCTTTTAGTTTCTTTTGAATGATTTCAATCTGATATATATTTAAATAAAAACTCATCTGATATTATAGATAGTGATTAAAGATAAGTTTCTAAAGGAGAAGACAAGAACAAAAGTTAAATGTTCTTTACTAAGAAACATTAAAATTTTTAAATTAATAACTATAAAAAAACTATTCACAATTGTTCTTTATTATTCAAATGATTAATTTATAGCATTTCTCAACTTTTGTTCCTATTAAAGTGAAGAGCTATGAATTTTGTTTCTCAAAAAGGGACATAAGTAATTTGTGAAATTTTATATACTAAATACTTTAGAAACCCATTATTAGTGATAATAAAGAAGACTTCTTTTGATATTCAATGAAACAAAGAAGAATATTTTAATTAGAAAAGACTCCTTTTGAGAAAAAACTATGAAATTAAGTAAAAACTTTTTAGAGAGCTTTGAATTGTTTTTTAGTTTTCCTTTTTTCAATATCAACTTTAGCAATTTATTATTTTTCAGGATAATTAATAGTGACAAACTATTGACAATAACCCTGGTTTATTTAAAGATATTGTGTCAAGTTATTAGAAGAATATAATATAGTCTCTTAAATCTAATTTAGAGTACTTAGTTAAGACTTAGTTTTGTTTAATTCAAACTAGTTTAATAAACATTTCATATTTTTTAAGTAGTGTAGTTCTTCAATTAATAATGTACAAAAATGTGTTAGTTATTATATAAGAAGGTCTGCAGATTATTTTGATATTTTTTCAAATATCTTAAGAAAGACAATAATTTTGACATGATTATGGGTTAATAAAAAAAAAACAATGTTATTATTAATAAAAAAAAATTATTTTTTTTTATTAATTATTACTTGATTTGTAAAAATATTTAGAAAAAAAAATTATTAATTTATTAGAAATCAAGTTTTTAATAGATCTTGAATCAATAATAAAAATGGATTTTTTAAAAAATTTAAAATACTTATGGTTTTTTAATATTATTTTAGATATTATTATTTATTTTTGAAATAAAAATTTTATTAAAATCGAAAAATAGAATATAGATATTTTTAATCAAGAAAACAACTTTTATTATCAATTCAAGATATGATCTAAATTTTTATATTTTTTGAATAAATTTATTTAATGATAGATAAAAAAAAAATTTTTTTTTAATAAAAGTAAAACAATACGCTGTATGTTTCAGATAATATCTATTGTAACTTTTGAAAATATAATGATAAGTTCAAAATTATTAAAATAATAAAAGCACAGTAAGTTATTGTATATACTATATATGTCTATTTTAGTATTTAGTATTTTGATTTAGTTTCAATAAAAACGTTATTTAACACTACATTTGGATTCGCTTGTAGCGTATTGAAAAAAAACTTCTTTGCCATGTAAAATATCTTTATTTTATTGTAAAAGATTATATATAGTACTACATATTGAAAAAAAGAAGTATTATCAAGGTATTTCAATGCATTAATATAATTTAAATATATGAATAATATAATCTAAATATACAGTACTAGTAATATTGCAATAAGTCAATTGACTAACGTTTCTACAATGGAGATTTGCGTCACTCTTCAAAAGTTAGTTAAAGATCAAAACACACATTTCGTATGGTTGAATCATTAGTGGATTAAAGCGCGAAAGGAAGACATCAGGTGTCAAGCATAAGTAAACCATTTCCTGTCTCCTAGACTCCCATGTTTTTTTTGGTTTTTTTTTCTTTACAATGGGAAGACCAGATGTTGGGAAAAATGTTAATTGATCGATTATGGTTGACTATGGGTAACCGGCTACAACGAAAACGTAGAATCTTCTCTTATGAACGCACCCATGAACGTCCCAATAGGATCAATTTCGGAGTGACAGTATCTAACCGATAAAAGGAACAGGCAATGGGAATTCCTTTTATTAATTCGTGGTACCGATCAAATTCGACGAAATAATCTACTATTTAAGAAATGACAATAAGGCAACTACAATGGTCACTACAAGGATTGAGAAGAAATTATTGTTGGGAGAATTTCACACGTTTTTTGAGAATAATTTAAAGTTTCCTCCATAATCAATTCATTCTTTTCAATTTGGAAATAAAGGAGGGAAAAATCAAGATTCTAGCTTCGACTATATGTGAGATACAAATTCAATCAATTCAAGATTACCTGATTCTATGAAATTACCTTAACGTGAACATCAATGCTACTGTATGAAATGATACTTGTTTAGAATTATCATACTCTTGTCTTATCTACACCTTAATTCTCTTTTTGGCATGGATATTTTTTTTTTACGTAAGTCGCGGAATTTCTATGCAAAGTGAATGTCAAACTTTATCACGTTCACCGGATCAATACAGTTGACTATGATATTGCCAATCTACATTCCAACCCATCCATTGGTAAAAAAAAATTTTAAGGGAATTCTACCGATAGTGCTAAATCAAGAAATCGAGAATCACAAAAAAGATCGTGGATCCAAGAAGGCATTAATGTTTCAAAATTTAGTTTTTTTTCTTTATCTAGTAAAGAAATTTGATACAATGATTGCGGTCTCAAATCAAGTAAGATGTTTTTACTCGTGACTCATCTATTTACATCTATTTACAATATCAAAAAAAAAACAGTGATGCACAATTAATGAGAGCCGGAACTACAGTATATATAAACCTTCGTTGACTTGTGGTTTTTTTTTCGTTTTCACTCAATAATAATTATTCATTTACTCTTGAAAGAACTGGACCCAATCTTACTGAGCTCATTCTCTACAAAAAAAAAATCAAATCAAATAAATCGTAACACACGTATAACCAAGTGAAAGGATACATACGTCTATAAGCGAATACCTAGACATTCATTTCCCTTCTACGTAAAGAATTCTTTTGATGCCATACCAAATCTGATTAAGATAACTTCTCAAAACTAAGCTTTTCAACATATTCACAATCTACATTAAACCATCACATCTCTTAAGAAATACTAAAAATTTGTAAAAATGAAATCAAATCTCATCATCGTAACTTCTAAGATCACGATATTTCTGTCTTCAACCGTCTAAATCCCGAGGAAATTCTCCGAAGGTACGAACCATCTGCAAGGTTTTCAATGCTCCAATTTCCAGTTTGAAATCAATCACCAACAGCCTCTTTATTTTTCGTTCTAGGATTTTTATTCCATCATCATCCACGCGAGAACTCCTACAACTTCGGTGATGCATGAAATCCTTCCTTCCACATTCAGTTGAGCTAGATTGCAGGAGTTTAATACTAGATTGCCTTTCCGCACAAACATTGCTTACATATTTATGAAAATCACCATCACCTCCTACCGTTTACCACTACATCGACCTCACTTCTACCATCAATCAATCATTCTATCACCACCGTTCTCCATCTCCATCCATTCTTTCCGTCGCCCATTCATCTTTGTCATCACCCCCCTTCACATCACCAATCCCTTCTTCACTATCCTTCTTTCATCTGGATTTTGTGGTAACTAAATATCACACCGCGCCACCAACTAGTATTGAGAACGTAGTGCTGCTGACCCCACGAAAAGATCTTAACATGGTGAATTACCACCGCACAAGCCAGTGATGCGAGGCATAATTTGATGGAATAGATCAATGCCTTAAGATTGACAGTCTATATAATTAAAAATTATTCTTCCGCACAAATCGTCGCAAATCAAAATTTGAACATTTTGTTCGCCTTTTGATAGAAATATACAAAATTGATAATGGGATTCATTTCAATTTTATTTTACATTGTCAGGATTTTAAATTCTAATTTCGTATATTCACTAACAAAATATGCTAAGAATTAAGAGTTGTATCCCCTTTTTCATACAAAAATTGCGTTTTTTTTGTTTGTTTGTTTGGGGTTTTTTTTTTTTTTTTTTTTTTTTTTTTTTTTTTTTTTTTTTTTTTTTTTTTTTTTTTTTTTTTTTTTTTTTTT